>QXTE01000695.1:85605-108722 GCA_003942145.1 Platysternon megacephalum
GGGGGGGGGGGGGGGGGGGGGGGGGGGGGGGGGGCTGTGTCTCCCCTGTTTAACTCCTGTCTCTTGTTGAAAGCAGGGCGTGAATTTCGCAAACCCACCATCTGGGTGAGCCCCAGCAGGGTGGTGGCGCTCGGGGGAAATGTCACCATCCGCTGTGCGGGTTGGTACCAATCCATGAAGTTCTTTCTGCGTAAAGCTGGACACCCGAACCCGCAGGTGCGGACGGTGATACCTGATGGGACCGTGGCTGAATTTCCCATCCCCAGTGTCGGCCGGGAAGATGGAGGGAGCTACACCTGCGACTATCGCTCCATAACGGATCAGAGTCGCTGGTCGCATCCCAGCGACCCCGTCGAGATCATTGTAGCAGGTGAGGGGCCTGGCTCAGCGTCCCGGCTCCCAGCCCCACACCCAGCCAGACCCACAGGGGGTCTCTGCACTGATGGGACGCTCAGAGCCAGGCTCTGGCCTGAGCCCTGGGCCCAGCAGACGGGATGCCCGGCCGGGGAGCGGGGATGGAGTCACAGTGGTGGTGCTGTGCACAGAACCCAGCTGTCCTGGCCTCTATCCTCTCTGCTTTCACCCACTAGACTCCAATCCCCTCCCAGAGCCAGGGACAGAACCCAGGAGTCCTGGCTCCCAGTCCTCCCAGCAGAGAAGCCAGGGAGTGAATGGACCCTGGAGACTGGCCTGGCCTGTCACCCGCTAGGGAGCAGAGCTCTGGCCCCCCAGGGGCTGGGGTTGCTCCGTGACTCATGCTGTTAGCCCAGGCCTCAGAGGAAACTCTGGCCCCTGTGGAAAGACATCCAGGAGCCCATCCCCAGGGCCGCCGGGTCTGACCCACCACTGAGGACGCGTGGTGAGGACGGGCCCCAGGACTGAGTGACGGGGCCTGCGTCTCACGGCCTGTCTGCTTCCCACTGCAGAGCCCAGCTACCCCAAACCCAACATCTCCCTGAGCCCCAGCGGGGGGGTCTCCCTGGGGGGAGCCGTGACCGTCCGGTGTCGGGGGCAGAGCCAGGGCATGCGGTTCGTGCTGAATAAAGAGCGACGCCATTTCCCACCTGTGGATTCGGACGAGTCTGAGGTTGTGTTTTCCAACAGCAACGTGCACCGGGAGCACGGCGGGAGCTACAGCTGCTCCTATCACAGCAGATTGGAGCCGTTCGCCGTATCGTACCCCAGCGACCCCGTGGAGCTGGTGGTGAGAGGTGAGGGGCCCAGCTCGGCGTCCCCGTTCCCAGCCCCAGCCCCAGCCGGACCCTCAGGGGGGCTCCGTACCAACAGGCCACTGAGAGCCAGGCTCTGCCCTGAGCCCTGACCCCACAGAGGGGATGCCCGGCCGGGGAGCGGGGACGGAGTCACTGGGGGGTTCCGCAGCCAGGGGTGGACCAGCAGCTTCTGCAGACTCAGGGCAGGGAGGCGACTTTAACGCTGCCCATTGTGGATATGAACCGTGAGTCGCTATTTAATCCCGTGATCCCTCCCGCTCTGTTCTCCAGGCCCTGCCCCAGGCAGTGCCCCGTACGGAGCTGAATGAGGCAGGGGCTGCAGGAGAAGCAGTGGCTTGGTGGACACGGCGCTGGGCTGGGACCCAGGAGATCTGGCCCAGCTCCTAGTGAGGCCACAGACTCTGTTGGATGGGAACAAGTCGCAGTTTTCAAAAGTGTCCTTCCCTGGGGGGGGGGGGGGGGGCTCAATCTTGGGGGATCTCATGCCGAGTGCCCCCAAATGAGACGCTCACAATCAGTGGAGACCTCTGCAAATGCTGGCCACAATATTTGTGTTGGTGGAGCATTTAGTGCTCCTGCCATCATCAGGGCCCCGTTGGGTCTGGTGCTGCATAAACAGGGTGAAGAGACAGTCCCTGCCCCTGGGAGCTCACTAAGGAAAGTGAATCTGTCTGTGCCTCAGTTTCCCCTATGTATAATGCGGATAAAGACCCCTCCCTGCCTCCCAGGGGGCTGACTCCCTTCATATGTGGAGCTCAGGTCCTGCAGTTCCGGGCACTAGAGACCAACTCATGAGTCGCTCTGTGTTCAGGGCAGGCCAGACTCAGTGAATGATGCACGGGCCACACATGGGCATATGAGGATCCCAAGCACAAGGGAGCCGCGGCTCAGTGTCTGTGGGGTTGGGAGCCCAGCTCGCAGGGCCAGGATTTCTGGGTTGGGGGGAGCTCTGGGATTGGGGATAGAATCTCTGCCCAGGGACCCTGGATCTGCTCGTGGCTGGGGCCGGCCGGGGAGGCCGGGGCTGGGTGGGTGCCCAGGTCTGGCTCTCACAGCCTGTCTCCTGTGCACAGATCCCAGCTTACCCAGACCCTCCATCTCTCTGAGCCCCACCGGGGTCACTGCCCCAGGGGCAGACGTCACCATCCGGTGTCAGGGGCAGCGCCGGGACGTGAGGTTCTCCCTGCACAAGGCTGGAGACCTGAACCCGCAGCGACACATGGACCCTGCTGGGGCCGGGGCCGAGTTCCACATCCCCACCGTGGGCCGGCAGCACGGAGGGAACTACAGCTGCAGCTAACAGAACCGTTCAGAGCCCTTCGTCTCCTCGCAGCCCAGTGACACCGTGCAGCTGGTGGTAGCAGGTGAGGGGCCCGGCTCGGCGTCCCCGCTCCCAGCCCTACCCCCAGCCGGACTCTCAGCGGGGCCCCATGCTGATGGGACACTCAGAGTCAGGCTCTGTCCTGAGCCTTGGCCCCAGCAGAGGGGACGCCCGGCCAGGGAGCGGGGACAGAGTCACTGGGGGGTTCCCCAGCTGGGGGGAGCAGCAGCAGCTGGAGATTTGGGGCTGGGGGGGGGATTCCTGCCCCCTGGGGCAGCTGCAAAGAAGGGGGCTTTAACTCGCCCTTCTTGGGCCACATGACATCCCCCTGGAAATAGGAGTGAGCATTACCCAGAATTCCCTCCGTTCTTGCTTCCCCTCCCACCATTGGAGTCTCAGCGGACCCCCTGACCCTCCCCAGGGCCCTGGGCACTGCCCAAGTGTGGAGGGAAGCAGGCAACGCACTGCCTGGCTGTGTTTGGCAGCAGCCGAGATACCCCGGGGATGGGCTCACTGCTCAGCAGACAGGCCAGGACAGAGGCACCTGTGGGGGTGGACAGTGGGGTCCTATGGGGACAGGGAGCTGGGGTGGTTCCCTGTTCTGGGGGGCTAAGACCCTGAGGCTCTGATTGTTCCCATCCCCTGGCCCTGTTCTGGGGTGCCAGGTGCCTCGGGGGCAGTTTGTCCCCCTGGGAGCCCCCTTAACCGGGGAAGCTGAGACTCAGCCCCCCAAGGCAGCAGGATGCAGCCTCCCCTGAGGGGGTCTGGCCCTGGAAAGGCCCCAGAGCTGCAGCGCCTGGGAGACCCCCAGAGGGGGGCCGGGCTTGACCTGCCGGATGGGGAGTTGCGGGCTCAACTCCCGGGGAAACACCAGCTACTGATCTCTCCGTCTGAACCACCAAGTGACTCTCCCCTTCCCCCCGCAGCAGCCCCCCCGCGGTGCCTGGATTTCACCCACGCTAACATCGCCCGCCTGGGGCTGAGCGCCGTGGTCCTGCTCGTCCTGGGGCTGATCCTGGCTGAGGCCTATTACAGCCGCCTGAGGGAGGTGCCCTAGGTGAGGTGACCCCCCCCCCTTCTGTGCCCCTTGCTCCCCCCAGGGGCTGGGCCCAGGGCAACACAAGCCCCTCTAATCCACCATCTCGCTGTACCCCCAGGAGCCTGGATCCGGCCGTGTGGAGAAGAGAATCTCCCCAGGAGACGAGCCGCTTCCCCTCGGGGAGCTGAGATGCTGGCACAACCCCCCCCCCAAACACCCCAGCCTTGGAGAATCCGCCCCCCAACAGCTCCTGACCAGACAGCGGAACCCCAGGATTGAACCCCCGATGCCGCGAGCACCAGCCCCTGCGGCACCAGCTAGAGGAGAAGCCCCAGCACTTGGCTCATTGGGCTCCCCGCAGAGCAGCCCCTGGAGGGCGCCAGGGTCCCAGTCGCTGGCCCAGCTGGGCTGGTCTGTGCCCAGGGCTGTCAGTGGGGAGCGGGGCTGTAGCAGGGCCCAGCATCAGGAAGGCGCCGCCTGTGTCTGTGGGGAGCCTGGGGCACTGGGGGGGCCGGGCACTCGATAACTAACCCCTTCCCGGACAGATTCCCAGCACCACCCGCTACCTTTCCTTGGGGCCGGGCACCCGGCATTTCACAGTCATGGTTACCCCACTCACCTGCCCCTTCGCAGCCAGCTCCTGCCTGGGGGTCCCCATCGAGTCTAAACCGGCCGCCCCCAGTTACTGCCTCCCCCTCAGACACCCGCATCGTCCCCTGTCCATCCAGGATCTCACTGGCAGGGTGCATTTGGCTCTAGCGCTTTCCCAACAGGCGTCTGGGTAGTTAAATCCCCCAGGACCACCAGGGCTCATCGCCCAGCCCCGAGCCGGGTCCCTCCCCCCATCCCATAGAACCCCAGCCCCCCAACCCTTCTTCTCTCCCCTCTTTCTGCCTAGACCTCCCCCGCCCTGTATTTCTATTGTATAAACCCCCAGATCTTCCTTCTCCCCTGCCCCCCCAAATCTCCCCACCTCAGGGAGTAGCTGTGATACTGGAGCCTTCAAATGTCCCCTCGTGGTGGGTTCAGCCGACGAAGGTGAGTGAGAAGTTCAGGCAGCGTCACGAGAACCTGGACGAAGGAACATTGGGGGGAAAGTTGGCGAGACAGAAAGACGGGATTAGTCCAACCCGAGCGGCCGCTGGACAGAACCCACGGGGCGGGCTGGGGCCCACCTGGGACACGGGAGAAGTGGGGGAGCAGAAATCCATGAAACAAACTTGGGGTGTCGGAAACGAGGCCTCATTGGTGGATAAAACATTGCGGTGATGGGCTGTGTCGCCTGTTGGGATCTGTCAGGGTTAAGTAGCGAGCTGGGAAACCACTGGTGTGCTGACATGGTATTAGGGAGTAGAAGCACGGGCCGTTTCTGTGCCTGATAAATAAAGTGCTACCCTTCTCCCTTCCCTTCTCCTTGTTAAGGATTGATAAGCGTTGCGGCTGCATAAGGAATGTGGGGCTGTGAAGAAGTGAGAATGTTTTGTGGTGTTATGTGAATACTGAGGGGGAAGGCTGCAGGGGGGCTTGGCCGGGACTGCCTGCATGGGGGAAGGGAGATAGCTGAGCATGTAACATGAGAACCAAGAGGGGAGTTGCAGACCAGGTAACACCTTTGACTGGGAACCTGGACACAGGACAAAGCCCGGGGGAGGAGCCGTGGGGGAAGGGAGAAAGGAGACGCCTGGAAGGGGTTTTTCAGTTTTGGGAAGCTGGCTAGGAATGAAGAGGGGACCCTGATGGGGCTGGGGCTTCCCAGCGGGGAGAGTGGCCTCCCTGGGGCCCCCAGATGGACCTAACTAAAGGGAATCCTGTTGTCTGTACTGGCAAGACCTGTTTTGGACCGTGTTCCTGTCGTCTCAATAAACCTTCTGTTTTACTGGCTGGCTGAGAGTCATGGTGAATCGCAGGAAGCTGGGGGTGCAGGGCCCAGACTCCCCTACACTCCGTGACAGGGGCTCTAAAAGATACTCTGTGTAGAGCAGCGTTATCTCCCCCTCCCTTCCTTTCCCAGCTCCATAAACGAGCTCGGGGTCATGGCCCCTTCCTCCATCCCCTGAAAATTACTGATTAAGGGAACTTGTGGCTACAATTACTGTAAAAAATGTATTTTCAAGGTAAAAATGTCTGTATAATATGTGTAATGCTGTAATCAGTCAATGGGGCGGGTATAATCATAGAATGGGTGTTTCTATTACTTAATAAGGGTTTTGGGGGTGTCGTAGCAAATGTAGGCCTTTACATCCTAACAGTTAAAAACTGTAACTGATCCAGGGCTTACTCGACAATTGGGTCGAGTGGAACAAGCACCGCAGTGAAGAAGCCTGTCTGCTCAATCTGCCTCTGGGTCAGCCTGATCCTCCTTCTAACACCGCCCACCACCCTTTGGGGACCTTAAAGAAAGAGACTCGCTTCACCGTCGTGGCTGCCACCCCCTGTCTCCTGGGCCCCCCGGCCCGTCTGGACCCTGCTCCGTGGAGAATTCCTGAGCAGAGCGGCCGGAGAGAGGGACCCAGACGCCAGCACCCCTCCCCCGGCTGAACCCCCAACCTGGGAGGAAACGGGGTTGGACTTTAACAGCAGCCGCAGTGACGCTGGCTCCAGCCCAGCTCCACTGGCTCCTCTGCCCCCCCAGCACAGTTGCTAGCATCTCCGGGGCCAGCGGGGAGACGCCCAAACCCGGGGGATTTTCCGGCTAGAGACTCGCTCCAGTGAATGGGGCCGGGGCTGGAACAAACCCCTCGTTTCAAACAGAGCCTGCCACGGCTCCCCTGGTTCCTGCTCTGCTGTATCTGTAACAGGCGGTCCCAGGGGTCAATGGGCGGTTTGCCATGGGGCTGAGCAGGCTGCAGGCTCTGGACCCCACCCTGGCCCGTGTTTAACCCTGTTCAGTGTGGGGCAGGGGCTGGGGCCTGTTCGCACGTTGGGCCCTTTATTGCGTCTCCATGAACACAACAGGACGCAGAGTGATTTAGCCGCCGGGGCTTCTGGGCCCCCCCATAGTGGGTGTTTTGCGGGAGCCAGATAGGTGGAGCTGGAAGTTTGAGGGAAGTAGGTTGGGGATGTCGGGAGGCGGGTTGAGGGGAAGGGTCCGGGATGTGGGACGGGAGTTTGAGGGCAGACAGGCTCCCCACCCCAGAAGGTCAGAGCTTGGGGGGCAGGATTGTTGGGGGGGTGAGGAGCGAGGGGGGAGAAGCACCCCCCAGTGCCCCTTGGGCTGCCACTTGTACCCTCAGCAGCCTCCCCTCTCACTGGTCCCCCTCCACATCCCTCTGCAGCTCCAGCCCCCTCGGCCTCAGGGTCCCGCATTTTCTTTTTAGTCCCCACAGTCTCCCCCCTCACAGTCCTTGCCCCATAATGGCCCCAACCCCACAGTCACCTCTCTCCCTGCCCCTGCCAAGGGAGGCAGCAAGCTGGGATACTGGGAGGGGTCAGGCAGGGGTGGGGGTGTCAGGAGCGGGGAATGACGCAGCTTCACAATGAATCTGCTGCTTGTCTCCATCCTGCTCCGGGGGCCGGGGCGAAAGCTCCCACGGGGCTGGTGAGCAGGGGGGTCGGGGCCCTGGGACGAGGGGGCTGATTGAAGAAGGCTCATTGGGACTCTTTGGCCAGGCAGCTGATGCAACTTTAATGCAGCCCCAGCCCAGCCCAGCGCTGTCTGCGAACACCTGAGGAGTGACACCGCGATGGTGACACCAGGAGTCCTGCCCCAGCTCCACCCCCTGGCTCTAACCACTAGTCCCCACTCCCCTGCCAGAACCCAGAACAGAGTCAAACCTTCCTGACCCCCAGATTTCTGCTGCCGCTAGCCAATGGCTGTATGAACAAAGCCTGTGTCACGTCCCTCTCTAGGGGCCTGACCACATAACCACTGACAGTGTCTCCTCCAGCTCGGGGGCAGGGTCTCTGCGGGGGCATTAGAAGGTCTCTGGGTCTCTCCTGGCTGGTGACCCGTTGGGGGCCCGGGATTGAATTTCTCTTTCTCCGTGGGTGGGGGGGGGGGGNGGGCAGGGAGTGGGGCAGGGCCCCTGCTGAGTAGCTCCACTGCTCCTCCAGGCTCCAGCAGCTGCTGCTCTTCCCGGCCCCTGGTGGCACAGGCCGGGTACTGCAGGGAATCAGGTTTAGTGTCCGGTCAGTGGCACTGCCAGGTTCCCTTTTCAACCCACTTTCCGGCTGAAAACGACACCGGCAACCCTGGGCCCTGCGGTGCCGGGTGCCAGAGACCAGCCCGTGAGTCGCTCTGTCCAGGGCAGACCGGACGCAGTGAATGAGGCAGTGACCAGACACGGGCATAGGAGGATCCCAAGAACTAGGGAGCCGTGACTCGGTGTCTGTGGGGCTGGGAGCCCAGCTCGCAGGGCTGAGATTCTGGATGGGGGCAACTCTGGGATCGAATCTCTGCCCAGGGGACCCCAGGATCTGCCCTAGGTGGGACCGGACGGGGAGGCCGGGGCTGGGTGGGTGCCCGGGTCTGGCTCTCACTGTCTGTCTCCTGTGCACAGATCCCAGCTTACCCAGACCCTCCATCGCTCTGAGCCCCACTGGGGTCACCGCCCCAGAGGCAGACGTCACCATCCGGTGTCAGGGGCAGCGCCGGGACGTGAGGTTCTTCCTGCACAAGGCTGGAGACCTGAACCCGCAGCGACACATGGACCCTGCTGGGGCCGGGGCCGAGTTCCACATCCCCACCGTGGGCCGGCAGCACGGAGGGAGCTACAGCTGCAGCTACCGGCTCCAATCAGAGCCCTTCGTCTCCTCGCAGCCCAGCGACCCCGTGCAGCTGGTGGTAGCAGGTGAGAGGCCTGGCTCGGCGTCCCCACTCCCAGCCCCACACCCAGCCGGATCCCCGGGGCTTCGCACTGATGGGACACTCAGAGCCAGGCTCTGCCCTGAGCCCTGGGCCCAGCAGAGGGGACGCCCGGCTGGGGAGAAGGGACAGAGTCACTGGGGGGTTCCCCAGTCAGGGGGGGAGCAGCAGCAGCTGGAGACTTGGGGCTGAGGGGGGATCCTGACCCCCAGATGGCTCTCCCCACTCTGGGGACGCACAGAGGAGTCAGGGCCCAGGGGCTGCTGAGCAGGAATCGGCCCTAACCACAAAACTGCCCCCCCATGAATGACACTGATAATTGAAGCTGAGTTGCGGGGGGAGGGGGGGCGATTGCTGTCACTGGTTCAGCCCCTCCCCCACCCTGACGGATGCTGGTTCTATTCCCGCATGAGGAACCGACCCGAAGCAGCCTGGAGTGGGGTCAGCTCCCACCCGCCTGGGCAGTGTGGGGCCAGGTACCTGGGGCCGGGGAACAATCATTATTGGCGATGCAGTCTGGCTGGAGAGCCCAGCTCATTGAGGAGAATGGGGACATAGCGAAAGCACCCAAACTACAGCTCCCATGATGCACCGCAACAGCATGGCAACAGGGATAGACTGCAGTGCATCATGGGAGTGCCTAGCTGTGACGAACATATGGATTTTTGTAGTGTTTTACATGAATAGTGTGTGCGCGCCTCAGTTTCCCTGTGTGCTGCACGTGTAACAAGGTGGTGGGAGAGGCTTTGTGGTTGCAGAGGACCAGGTGTGACCTCACCAAGCCTCCGGGAACCCCAGACAACGGCCTGGAGATGGGGAACCGTAATAACTGGTGACCTGGAGACTAAGAGGCCCACCCCAGCATGGCAGTCAGCTGGTTCTGGCCAGTGGGAGGACAAAGGGCTGAGGAGAGAAGGCCCCAGCGACGTGGTTTACCAAGGATGGAAGACAAAGGACAGGGGAGGAGCTGTTGGGGCCAGTGATATCAGATGCCCAGCTGGGAAGCGCAGGGTCTCTGGACTGGATTGGGCCCGACACCACACTCATGGGGCGGCGGGACGTGGAGTGACCCAGCCCCAGCCTGCTCTGCTCTGCTCCCCTGGCTCCCAGCCTTGGGACTTGGGGGCCAGGGGGTGTCACGGACTCACAGATCGTGCCCACTCTTGGTCCCGTGCAAACCCTGAGGGGAACCCCCTTCAGTGAGACGGCCCTTCTCGGCCCGGCCACCTCCTGGAACCGCACCTCTCTGAGCCTTAGCACGCCTGTCTCTTGCCGTGGGCCCCCTCAGGGAGTCCCCTCGCTCAGGACCCCCGGGGCCTCCACTCCCAAAGGGAATAATGCCCCCCTGTTCTCTAGCCCGGAGCGACTCTCAGCCAGCGTAAAACCGGAGGGTTTATTGAGCGACTGAACCCAGCACAGGAAACTCTCAGGGCCTCAGGCCTGGCCTCCCTCAGCACAGCACATCCCAGTCTCCCCTGCATCCAGGTGGGCTCTGCCTGCTCCCTCTCTCCAGCCCAGAGACCCCCTGCTTCCCAGCTGGGCATCTGATATCACCTCCCCCAAGCCCCGCCTCTGTCCGTCAGGAGCGCCGCGGCGGAAGGTCCCACCCCCGAAATGCCGCCCCTGACAGAGGTGGCGGGAGGTCCCACCCCCAAATTACCACTGCTGACCGGGGCGGCCGGTGCCCCCCAAATCTTAGTGCCCTAGGCGACCGCCTAGGTCGCCTAATGGGTTGCGCCGGCCCTGCTGTCCGTTCTCTTCTATCCAGGTAAACAGAGTCACCTGGGCCTCCTCTCCCCTCTTCTGTCCTCTGGCCCCCTCTGGCTGGAACCAGCTGGTCGGGTCACTGGGGTCCTCTCTTCACAGCCCATTGTCCTCCCACTGGCCAGAACCAGCTGTGACTCCCGAGCTGGGTCACCAGTCCCCAGGGTATCCATTCTCCAGGCCATTGGCTGGGGTCCCAAGTTCCCTCGTTGGTCCTCTGTCACAACAAACTCCCTCTCCATCACCTTGTTAAACCAGTAACACCCAGGGAAACAGTCCCCCTCTGCATGCAAACCATTGAAAAGAAACAAGAAACGCCCCCACACACACTTCGTCACAGGGGAGAATCACCACCCAGCACTCACCGGCGGTGCAGAGCGGGCTGGGGCTGGGTCACTTCAGTTCCCGCCACCTGGTGAGTGCAGGGCGTGCCCGACCCCTGCTGCCATCCCCCAGGACGTAGCTTAGTGGAAGGGATGGGGTGGGGTGGGGGCGGAGCAGGGGCTGTGGGGAAGGGGTGGAGTGGGCACAGGGTGGGAGCAGGGGCAGCTTTCCTGGCCAGGGGATCAGGCTGGCCTGAAATGTAATTACTGTGCCTAAAAAGGACCCAAGGTGTTGTCATGCCCAAAGACACAGGAAATTTTCGCCCAAGAGAACCCTCGAAGGGTTAACGGGCGAAGGGGAGACAGCCTGTAACACAGGCCGAGAGAGTGAGCTGGGAACCCATCACCCAGCCAGCGCCTGGGGCAGATCTGTCCAGGGGAGGGGGAAGGCAGGTGGGCTTCCCCTCTAAGCCTGTTTGCGACTCCTGGGCTCAGGCCCCTCTGATCCGCAGTGGGGGCGGCAGGTGGGGGTTATTGGGGAGACATTCACAGAGTGAAGCGATTCTGGGACCGAGGCTCTTGTGGGTGTGATGCAACCTCACCAGCTGCTATGGGACCATGTAACTTGGGGGAAGGCTCCCAGATGGCAGCCGTTCACTGGGGTTCCGGTGCAGACACAGGAAGGATCGGGGTGCAGGGCTGTTAGCTGGGGTCCTTCAGCACATCAGCTTTGATGTACTCTTGGGAAATGACTGTGTCTCTTTAAGACAGGATCCGGACCCCGTGCCAGTAATGGCCAAAGAGCTGAACCCAGAGATCGGAAGGCCGAGAGGGCAGGAGCCAGTGAGCATGTGAACGGCCCATAACTGGCCCAGCCAGCAGGGAGGGGGGTACTTTCCCCCCTGGCTAGTAGCACCAGGGAAGAACTGTGAAGCTCCGGTTACCTGCCTGTCTGTAGCCAGTCCCTGGAGCTGAGTGGGACAACAGCCCTGCACAGGGGAGAGGTGGCTCACACTGGCTCTGATGCGGCAACCAAAGCAGTGGGCTCGCTCCCTACCCTCACTGGGACACGGGTGCTGGGGGTGGTCGGACCCCCAGTTAAGGTCCTGTAGCGAGGACACATCTAAATGTGGGCCCCAAAGAGGTTGGGGTGCGTGATCAGCTACCTGCAGAGGTGCTGATTGGGGATGGAGTGAAAAACTGGCCAGATGATGCCCTGGTCCTTGCCTGTGGCTGAGGTCAGGGAGGGCCACTCGGCCTGGCACCGGCAATCCACCCAGCAAGGGAGCGTGGAACCTCCAATGGGGGGAAGTGAGTTGCCCAGGAACTGCAAAAGGGCTGGTATGACAATGTGCCTAATCGGAGACCAGAAGAGGGGTCTCAGCTCAGTGCGAAGAGCCTGGGGAGAGCCCTGTGAAATCAGCAACCAGCTGAAGGAGGTGAGTCATGTGCTGGAGCTGCCCAATTGGGCAATTGTACCATATCGACATAAGGAAGCTGTAGTTTGACAGGGAGACTGTTGGTGCGGCCGTGTGTGTGGGCAGGGGAAGGAGAAGGGGAAAGGGAATCTCTCTCCTAAGCCAGGATCCGACCTCCTGCAGGAGTAACTTCCCCTCTCTGACAAGCTAACCCCTACCTGCCAGCTGAGATCAGAGGGGCTGCGTTCGTACCTGCAGGTGGGCGCCAGCTGGCCTGGGTTCACTAATCTAGCTGTCTCTGGTGGGAGGGGAAGTGTTCCCCATTCACAGTCACTGGGAAAACAGCTCGGGATCTGGAAAGAGAGGGCAGTGACATGCTGGTGTTAGGGGTGATCCAGCCATCCTCCAGCCCGTGGCACTCACGGTGACATTATTACTATGAACTGTGACTGTATAGATCATTGTTGCAACCAAGGTCCGATAGTGGCACCAAATCTTGTACAAAAGAGGTCACGTAAGGTGTCTATGGAAAAGTTGTAGTTTGCTGGTTATGAATATGCTGTCTGTATGCGTGTATCATTTTTGTAGCTGAAGTTATGAATATTGGCTATGTACTTGTATCTCAATGTGTTTGATTCTAAGGCTAGGTCCACACTACCCGCCCGGATCGGCGGGTAGCCATCGATGTAGCGGGGATCGATCTATCGCGTCTCGTCTGGACGCGATACATCGATCCCCGAACGCGCTCCCTTCGACTCCGCAACTCCAGCAGGGCGAGCGGAGTTTGCGGAGTCGACGGGGGAGCCGCGGACGTCGATCCCGCGCTGCGAGGACGCGAGGTAAGCGTGCCTAATTCGAAATAGGATACTTCGACTTCAGCTACGCTATTCTCGTAGCTGAAGTCGCGTATCTTATTTCGATCCCCGCCCCTAGTGTGGACCAGCCCTAAGTAGCCTCAGTGAAGCATTTGGTCAGCTTCTTCAGAAAGGACTGTTCTCAGTAAGTGCCCAATCAAGAAACACTTAACTGACAATGGACCTTGGGAGACTCCGATCCACATCTGAGGAGCCTTCCTGGGACATTCAAGGTAGCATGTGAGCAATGGCTGCCGCTTGCAAACTGAGTCATGCATGGACATGTGACTTGCCCAGGTGGCTACAAACTCCATCTTGTTGCTGTGATTTTGCACAGAAGAACAAAGGGGTTTCCGCCCACAAGAGAAAGAATATAAAAGGCCCTGGAAACCCCTCCATTTTGTCTTCAATCCTGCTCTTACCTCTAGAGCAACCTATGGCACATGTGCTGAAGGCGGCAGACGAGCTGATTTTCAGCGGCACTCACACTGCCCGGGCCCTCGCCACTGGTCGGGGGGGCTCTGCATTTTAATCTAATTTTAAATGAAGCTTCTTAAACCTTTTAAAAACCTTATTTACTTTACATACAACAATCGTTTAGTTCTATATTATAGACTTATAGAAAGAAACCTTCTAAAAACGTTAAAATGTATGACTGGCCCGCAAAACCTTAAATCAGAGTGAATAAATGAAGACTCGGCCCAGCACTTCTGAAAGGTTGCCGACCCCTGCTCTAGAGGAACTTTGCTACACTGAAGCTCTGAACAAAGGACTGACTGACCCATCCCAGCTGTGGATGTACTGTACTCCAGAGACTTGATTTGAACCTGCAGTTTATTCCATCACTGCTACAAGCCTGAACCAAGAATGTTGCATTATTGTATGTCATTGATTCCATTTAACCAATTCTAGCTCTCATCTATATTTCTTTCTTTTTATGAATAAACCTTTAGTTTTTAGATTCTAAAGGATTGGCAACAGCGTGATTTGTGGGTAAGATCTGACTTATATATTGACCTGGGTCTGGGGTTTGGTCCTTTGGGATCGGGAGAACCTTTTTTCTTTTACTGGGGTATTGGTTTTCATAACCATTTGTCCCCATAACGAGTGGCACTGGTGGTGATACTGGGAAACTGGAGTGTCTAAGGGAATTGCTTGTGTGACTTACGGTTAACCAGTGGGGTAAAACCGACGTCTTCTCTCTTTGGCTGGTTGGGTTTGCCTTTGTGTGCAAAGGAACCCCAGCCTTGGGCTGTAACTGCCCTGCTCTACGCAATTTTTCCTGAAGTGTCCCACGAAGGGAAGCATCGTTACAGCTACTCTGAACAAAATGTCATTGCTGGTCTTTCAAAAGTTTACAACTGAACATTGACTTCATTCAACTGAATATGGACTTAGCATAGCTTTGTAACTTAGCTATGCCAAAGAAAAATGCTGCTTTTAACCATCTTAATTTAAATGTAACAAGCACAGAAACAATTTCCTTCCCTTGTAAAATCTTTCTTTTTAAACTTCCCCTTTATTTTTCTACTAATTTATATTTAACACAGAACTGTTCTGTATTTGCTTGTTGTTTTAAGTTATCTCTACTGCCGTCTGATTGCTCACTTCCAGTTCCAAATGAGGTGTGCGGTTGATTGGTCAGTTCGTAACTCAGAGGTTGTACTGTAGCGGTCAGTTGAAGATTGAAGACAAGACCCCTGTGGTCTCCTGGCTCCCAGCCCGATGCACCTTCCCCAATGCTGCAGGGTCCACTGAGGGTAACCTTTGCCCGCTCCCCACAGAGACATAGACAAGATGGGAGCTGCATGATGCTTGGCCAGGCTGACTGGCCCAGGGTTTCCTGGGTTTTGTAGGGACCTCTGCTTGCTTTGGCTGTCCTAGATTTTGCCTTCAGATTAGAGACAGGGTGTGATGGATGTAGGAAGAGACGGGACATCATCGACTTCCTGTAGCTGGAGCCACCAGCTAAGTTCCTTATTTGGGGCTCGGTGGAGTTCGGCTCCAGGGCGTTGGTGGCAGCGCTGAGGGGTCCCTCTCTGCCCCCATCATGGCATCTGCTCTCATCGTCCTCCTCCTCAGTGAGTATCGGAGACAGCCAGGGTGTGTGTCCATGGGGAGGATCTGAGACCCATTGGAGGGAATATGAGACCAGGGTGTGTTCCCATGGAGGGGATCTGAGACCAGGGTGTGTGCCGATAGGGGGTGAATCTGAGACCAGGGCCTGAGCCCATGGAGTGGGTCTGACACCAGGGCGTGTACCCATGAGTGGTGGGTGGGGTGGATCTGAGACCAGGGTGTAGGATTCAGTTGCTCTGGGATCTGGTCACTAACAAGCCGTCTCCTCTCCAGGCTGCTGGCTGGCCGGGCACAGCAGGGCGTGGGGAGGTGAGTATCAGTCTGTGGGGAGGACGGTAACATCAAGGACGGGGGAGGGGATACGTGGGGTGGGGGAAAGAGGAACTGAGCCCTGAACCTTCCCCAAAACTCAACCAAAACTCCCCTTGTGAGCTCAGACCAGTCCCCATTCTTCTGTGCTCTCCCCCGCCCCCCCGCCATGGAGTAACTAGGAGCCGAATCTGGCTGCTCCCGGGGTCTGACAAAACACACGGGAACTGTCCCTTAGTTCAACGTCCTGCCCCCCCCAGGCTGTAAGGATCGGGGGTGGGGGCAGCACGTGGATTTATTTCAGCTCATACAAACGCTAACAGGGCCCGTCCGTGGGCTCTAGATCCCCTTGGGGAACCGAAACGTTCACGGTTAGTGCAGCCGTGGGCAGAACCCCCCAGATCCACCCCCAACCCCTAGATCCATCCCCAACAGCTCCCTCCCCTGCACTCACAGCCCCCCCATTCCCAAGGCCTGGGGAAAGGTGGGTCTTGTGCAACTCCCGCCGGTCACAGACTCTATTTCCAACCATGGGGCGGGGGCAGAGCTGCAGGGAGCCCACTGGTCAGGCTCCCTGGCTGGCCTCAGGTGGGGCTGGGGGGGCAGGTGATCTCTCATGGAGCTGGGTCCTGAGCTACGTCTGGGTGAACCCCCTGCCCCCGAGCCCCATGGGCAGCCAGTGCTCCTAGAGAGGCCGNCACCTGTTTAACTCCTGTCTCTTGTTGGAAGCAGGGCGTGAATTTCCCAAACCCACCATCCGGGTGAGCCCCAGCAGGGTGGTGGCGCTCGGGGGAAGCGTCACCATCCGCTGTGCGGGTCGGTACCCGGACATGGAGTTCTTTCTGCGTAAAGCTGGACACCCGAACCCGCAGGTGCCATTGGTGGTACTTAATGAGACCGTGGCTGAATTTCCCATCCCCAGTGTCTGCTGGGAAGATGGAGGAAATTACACCTGTGACTATCACTCCATAAAGCAAGAGAATCGCTCTTCGTATCCCAGCGACCCTGTCGAGATCATTGTAGCAGGTGAGGGGCCCAACTCTGTCCCGGCTCCCAGCCCCACACCCAGCCAGATCCTCAGGGGGTCTCTGCACCGATGGGACGCTCAGAGCCAGGCTCTGCCCTGACCCTTGGGCCCAGCAGAGGGGATACCTGGCCGGGGAGCGGGAATGGATTCACTGGGGCATTTCCCAGCCATGGGGGAGAAGCTGGAGATTCAGGGCTGAGGGAGGGGGATCTCTGCCCCCAGGGGGAGCTGCAGAGCAGGGGGGTCCTTTCCCAGGTAACACATCAGTTACGGGGTGATGGGCGGAGCTGAAGGTTATAAACCTCAGTGTATAGTAGAGACTTGCACAGTCCCCTACAAGTCAGTGGTGGTGCTGTGCACAGAACCCAAGAGTCCTGGCCCCCATCCCCCCTGCTCTCCCCACTAGACCCCACTCCCCTCCCAGAGCCAGGGACAGAACCCAGGAGTCCTGGCTCCCAGCCCTCGCAGCAGAGAAGCCAGGGAGTGACTGGACCCTGGAGACTGGCCTGGCCTGTCACCCGCTAGGGAGCAGAGCTCTGGCCCCCAGGGGCTGGGGTTGCTCCGTGTCTCATGCTGTTAGCCCAGGGCTCAGAGGAAACTCTGGCCCCTGTGGAAAGGCATCCAGGAGCCCGTCCCCAGGGCCGCCGGGTCTGACCCACCACTGAGGCCGCGTGGTGAGGATGGGCCCCAGGACTGAGTGACGGGGGCTGCGTCTCACGGCCTGTCTGCTTCCCACTGCAGAGCCCAGCTACCCCAAACCCAGCATCTACCTGAGACCCAGCTGGGGGGTCTCCCTGGGGGGAGCCGTGGCCATCCGGTGTCGGGGGCAGCGCCGGGGCATGCGGTTCGTGCTGAATAAAGAGCGACGCCATTTCCCACCTGTGGATTCGGACAGGTTTGGGGCTGAGTTTCGCATCAGCAACGTGTCTTGGGAGCACGGCGGGAGCTACAGCTGCTCCTATCACAGCAGATCGGAGCCGTTCGCCGGGTCGTACCCCAGCGACCCCGTGGAGCTGGTGGTGAGAGGTGAGGGGCCCGGCTCGGCGTCCCCGTTCCCAGTCCCACCCCCAGCCGGACCCTCACGGGGGCTCGGTGCCAATGGGACGCTCAGAGCCAGGCTCTGCCCCGAGCCCTGGCCCAGCAGAGGGGACGCCCGTCCGGGGAGCGGGGACGGAGTCACTGGGGGGTTCCCCAGCCGGGGGGAGCAGCAGCCCCTGGAGACTCGGAGCAGGGAGGCGACTTGTGCGTAGGAACCGTTGTCGTTATTTAATCCCGTGATCCCATCTCCTCTGTTCTCCAGGCCCCGCCCCAGGCAGTGCCCCGGCCAGGGCTGAATGAGGCAGGGGCTGCAGGAGAAGCAGTGGCTTGGTGGACACGGCGCTGGCCTGGGACCCAGGAGATCTGGCCCAGCTCCTGGCGCGGCCACAGACTCTGTGTGTTGGGAGCACGTTGTGGTTTCCAAAAGTGTCCTTCATTGTGGGGGGCCTCAATCTTGGGGGAACTCAGTCCAAGCGCCCAGTAGCGGCGCCAGCTCTTCCGGCGCCCTAGGCGGTGGAAGGTCCCGCCCCCAAAAGGCCGCCCCCAACAGCGGCGGCGGAAGGTCCCGCCCCCAAATTTCAACGGGCGGCCGCGGTGCCGGCGCCCCCAAAATAGCAGTGCCCTAGGCGATAATGGGTTGCGCCGGCCCTGCAAGTGCCCACAAACTGAGATGCCCCCAGTTAGTGGAGACCGCTGCAAACGCTGGCCTCAATAACTCTGGATCCCATGTGTTGGGGGAGCACGTAGGGCCCCCGCCATGATCAGGGCCCCTTTGTGCCAGGTGCTGCATAAACACAGAGTGAAGAGACAGTCCCTGCCCCTGGAAGCTCACTAAGGAAAGTGAATCTGTCTGTGCCTCAGTTTCCGCCCTGTAGAATGGGGATAAAGATGTCTCGCTGCCTCCCGGGGGTCTGACTCCCTTCCTGTGTGGGACTCAGGCCCTGCGGTGCCGGATGCCAGAGACCAGCCCGTGAGTCGCTCTGTGCTCGGGGGCGCTGGACGCAGTGAATGAGGCAGGGGCCACACACGGCATATCAGGACCCCAAGGACTAGGCAACTGCGGCTCCGTGTCTGTGGGGCTGGGAACCCAGCTCATAGGGCCGGGATTGTGGGTCAGGGGGACTCTGGGATCTGGGAGAGAATCTCTGCCAGGGGGCCCCTGGATCTGCCCGTGGCTGGGGCTGGCTGGGGAATCATAGAAGATTAGTGTTGGAAGAGACCTCAGGAAGTTCTACTACAAACCCCCTGCTCAAAGCAGGACCAACCCCAACTAAATCATCCCAGCCAGGGCTTTGTCAAACCTGACCTTAAAAACCTCTACAGATGGAGATTCCACCACCTCCCTAGGTAACCCATTCCAGTGCTTCACCACCCTCCTAGGGAAATAGTTTTTCCTAATATCCAACCTAAACCTCCCCCACTGCAACTTGAGACCATTGCCCCTTGTTGTCTTGGGTGCCCCCACTGAGAACAGCTGAGCTCCATCCTCTCTTGAACCCCCCTTCAGATAGAGTTGGGATGGACTCACTGGGGGGTTCTCCAGCCAGGGGGAGCAGCAGCAGCTGGAGATTCAGGGCTGGGGGGGGATTCCTGCCCCCTGGGGCAGCTGCAGAGAAGGGGGCTTTTCCCAGTGGGATTCCCCCCCTAGGTTGCTCCCGTTCTGGGGACCCATAGAGTAGTTGGGGCCCGAGGTGGGGCAATCGCTGAGTCACTGTTTTGGCCCCTCCCCCCACCCTGACAGACACTGGTTCGATTCCGGCAGGGGGAACCGACCCGACTCAGCCTGGAGCGGCGCCGGCTCCCAGCTCCCCGGGAAGCACGGGGCCAGGTACTGGGCCGGGCAGTGGTGGGTGGGTGGGAATCCGCCATTGAACCAGTGAACCAGTGAAAACAGGTCGTGGTGCTCAGGGCCTGGGGCTGGTTCTGGGGGATGGGGACAGTGACTTTAGGTGGGAGGGGTCCAGACACCAGGGGGAGGGGCAGCCCCCTGCTCCTCACTCACCACCAGATCCCCAGCTTCCCCGATGCCTCCTGCCCTGCAGGTCGCAGCCTAGATTTTGCTGGGGGATCCCAGGGGAGGGGCAGGATCTGGGGGGCTGAGCTGTGAAATTAGGCCCAGCTGGGTGCCACAGTCGTGGGGCAATAACCCCCCGTCTTGGGCCACATGACATCCCCCTGGCAAGAGGAGTGAGCATTACCCAGAATACATCAGTTCTTGCTTCCCCTCTCCTAACTGGGGTCTGCGGCCTCTGGCTGCGCCCTGGTCCCCAGGGCCCTGGTCACCGCCCGAATGTGGGGGACAGCGGGAAATGTACCAGCCGCCCCCCGTGCGCACTGCCTGGCTGTGTTTGTCAGCAGCCGAGATACCCCGGGGATGGGCTCACTGCTCAGCAGACAGGCCGGAGCAGAGGCACCTGTGGGAGTGGACAGAGGGGTCCTATGGGGACAGGGAGCTGGGGTGGTTCCCTGTTCTGGGGGGCTAAGACCCTGAGGCTCTGATTGTCCCCATCCCCTGGCCAGGTCCTGGGGTGCCAGGTGTTTCAGGGGGCAGTTCGTCCACCTGGGAGCCCCCTTCACTGGGGAAGCTGAGGCTCAGCTGCCCAGGGCTGCAGGATGCAGCTTCCCCTGAGGTGGTCCGGCCCCGGGGAGGCCCCAGAACCGCGGCATCTGAGAGACCCCCCAGAGGGGGCTGGGCCGGATCTGCTGGATGGAGGGTTGGGGGCTCCACTCCTGGAGCAGCGCCAGCTGCTGATGTCCCCATCCGAGCTGCCAAGTGACTCTTCCCTTCCCCACACAGGAGCCCCCCCGGATTTCACCCACACCAACATCGCCCGCCTGGCGCTGAGCGCCGTGGTCCTGCTCGTCCTGGGGCTGATCCTGGCTGAGGCCTATTACAGCCGCCCAAGGGGGGCGCCCTAGGTGAGGTGACCCCCCCCTTCTGTGCCCCTTGCTCCCCCCAGGGGCTCCTGTAACGTGTGGTTTCTCTGTGCCCCCAGGAGCCTGGATCCAGCCATGCAGAGAAGAGAATTGCCCTGGGGGACGAGTCGCTTCCCCTCAGGGGGCTGAGACCCTGGCACAAACCACCCTGCCCCCAAACACCCCTGCCTCAGAGAATCCCCCCCCCCTGCAAACAGCTTCAGATCTGACAGCTGCACCCCAGGATTGAAACCCCAATGGCGGGAGCACGAGCCCCTGCGTTACCAGCTAGAGGAGACGCCCCTGCACTGGGCACGTTGAGCTCCCCGAGGAGCAGCCCCTGGAGGGCGCCAGGGTCCCACTCGCTGGCCCAGCCGGGCCGGTCTCTGCCCAGGGCTGTCAGTGGGGAGCGGGGCCGTAGCAGGGCTCAGCATGGGGAGGGCCCTGCATGTGTCTGTGGTGAGCCGGGGACACTGGGGGGCTGGGCACTCGATAACTAACCCCTTCCCGGACAGATTCCCAGCACCACCCGCTCTGCCTCCTCCCTTTCCTTATGGCCGGGCACCCAGCATTTCATAGCCACGGTCACCCCACCCACCTGCCACCTGCCCCTTCGCAGCCAGCTCCTGTCTGGGGGTCCCCATTGAGTCTAAACTGGCAGCCCCCTGTTACAGCCTCCCCCTCAGACACCTCTGTCGTACCCCATCCATCCAGGGCCTCACTGGGCAGGGTGCATTTGGCCCTAGCGCTTTCCCAACAGGCAGCTTGGTTGTTAAATCCCCCAGGACCATCAGGGCTCATCGCCCAGCCCAGAGCTGCCCCCCCCATCCCGCAGAATCACACACACAACAGCACCCTGAGACAGAGCCCCCAGCCCCCTGTGTGTGGGGACGCTGCGTCTGGCCCTAGAACTGGAATAACGGCACTTACTGCCCCCCTGGTGTCTGTCCCCCTCCTCTCTCTGCAGCGGGGTCCCCCAGCCCCTTTTCTCTTCCCCTTCTCCTTAGACCTCCGAAGCCTGCATTTCTATTGTACAAACCCCCAGAGCTTCCTTCTCCCCTGCCCCCAAAATCTCCCTATCCCAGGGGGCGGCTGTGATAACGGAGCCTCCAAATGTCCCCTCCTGGTGGGTTCAGCTGATGAAGGTGAGTGAGAAGTTCAGGCAGCATCACGAGAACGTGGACCCCCCCAGGCCGTCCGGACCCTGCTCCATGGAGATGTCCTGAGCAGAGCGGCCAGAGAGAGGGACCCTGATGCCATCGCCCTCCCTCGGCTGAACCCCCAGCCCGGGAGGAAACGGGGTCGGACTTTAACAGCAGCCACGGCGACGCCGGCTCCAGCCCAGCTCCGCTGGCTCCTCTGCCCCCCAGGACAGTCGCTAGCGTCTCTGGGGCCAGTGGGGAGACACCCAAACCCGGGAGATTTTCCGGCTCGAGACTCGCTCCAGTGAATGGGGTCGGGACCGGGGCCGGAACAAACCCCTCATTTCACACGGTGTGTGCCACAGCTCCCCTGGTTCCTGCTCTGCTGTGTCTGTAACAGCCGGTCCCAGGGGTCACTGGGGGGTTTGCCGTGGGGCTGAGCAAGCTGCAGGCTCTGGACCCCGCCCCGGCCCATGTTCAACCCTGTTCAGTGTGGGGCAGGGGCTGGGGTGTGTTTGCACCTTAGGCCCTTTATTGTGTCTCCATGAACACAACAGGGCGCAGAGCGATTTAGCTGCCGGCGCTTCTGGGCCCCCCCATGGTGGGTGTTTGGGGGGAGCTGGCTGGGGGGAGATGGGAGTTTGAGGGAAGTAGGTTGGGGATGTCGGGAGGGGGGTTGAGGGGAGAGGGGTCGGGATTGGGGACAGGAGTTTGAGGGAAGTAGGTTGGGGATGTCGGGAGGGGGGTTGAGGGGAGAGGGGTCGGGATGGGGGACAGGAGTTTGAGGGAAGTAGGTTGGGGGTGTCGGGAGGGGGGTTGAGGGGAGAGAGGTCAGGATGGGGTAC
The DNA here is from genome assembly GCA_003942145.1 of Platysternon megacephalum. Lineage (NCBI taxonomy): Eukaryota > Metazoa > Chordata > Testudines > Platysternidae > Platysternon > Platysternon megacephalum. The sequence continues at coordinate 107,717 of QXTE01000695.1, forward strand.
AGGAGTTTGAGGGAAGTAGGTTGGGGGTATTGGGAGGGGGGTTGAGGGGACAGGGGTCGGGATGGGGGACAGGGGTTTGAGGGCTGACAGGCTCCCCCAAAGCTCAGAGCTGGGGATCAGGATTGTTTGGGGGCATGAGGGGGGAGGGGGCAGATGGTGCCCCCCAGGAGGGAGCTGCCATTTCCGCCCCTCGGCAGCTTCCCCTCTCACTGCCCCCTCCTACTCCTGCCCCCTCAGTCCTGGGTCCCTCACTTTCTTTTCCCTCAGTCTCCTGCTCCCATAACGCTCCACACACCCCTCTTCCCCACATTCCCTGAGGGAGGTTGGGGTGTGTGAGGGGTGTGATGTTGCACCCCATAATGCTTTATAGAAATATGCTTATGAATGTCAATAGGACATAACTGGAATATGTTTTATGCTAGATTGCACAGAGATGTTACATGGCATAAGGTTATGTTCTTCTGCATGTATTCATCCTATTTGTATGAATGGATCATTCTTGTACCTGAAACTAGAAATATGAAATAAAACTCTGAGGGCCTATTGTCATTATGCAAAATGTGGGCCATTAATGGTGGTCTGGAATCTTGATGGCTCCCATTAACCTGGACAACTGACTGTAGATGGGTCTGGTTACTTGCAAGCCTTGCTGTGAGTCAGGCCGGGAAGAATGAAGGCTAAGGGCATGGCTACACTCGCAGATGAAGAGCGCTGGGCGTTAAACCCGCCTTCGGAGACCGCAGCAGGGAAAACGCTGCCGAGTGTTTACGCTCTCAGCTGGAAGCGTCCTGGCGTGGCCACATTAGCAGCTCTTGCAATGCCACAGAGAGCAGTGCACTGTGGTAGCTATCCCAGCATGCAAGTGGCTGCAAGGCGCTTTTCAAATGCGGGGTGTGTGTGTGGAGTGGAGTGTGACAGGGAGTGTGTTGTGTGTATGTGGGGGGAGAGAGAGTGGGTTTTTGGGGGGCTGAGTGTGTCAGCATGCTGTCTTGTAAGTTCAGACCCC
>QXTE01000695.1:108746-131540 GCA_003942145.1 Platysternon megacephalum
CCCCCCCCCCCCCCCTCCCCGCCACTCTCACACACACTCACAGCAAGCAGCTTTCCACGCTAATGGTTTGCTTTGTCCCGGAGCAGATAAGCACCCGGGCTGTCAGAAACGGAGCTTTGAAAGGGGATATCTGCATTCCTACAGCCAATTCCAAAACAATGACAAGAGTGGCCACTTGACTTCAGGGGATTATGGGACGTTTCCGGAGGCCGATCAGAGTGCAGTAATGCAACACCTCGTTCACACTGACGCTGGGGCGTTTCAGCCAAGGCGCAACAAGCGTTATGCTTCTCATGGAAGTGGATTACCAGGAGCGCTCCAGCTGCAGAGTCCAGGCGCTCTACGTGCCTTGCCAGTGTGGACGGGTCGGGAGTTAGGGCGCCTGGGGCTGCTTTAATGGGCTCTAACTTGCAAGTGTAGCCAAGCCCTTAGGGTCTCACAGGACATGTGACCATGTCACCTGGTACTGGAATCCATCTTTAATGGTGGCTTGGAATCTTGATGGCTCCCATTAACCAGGACAATTGGTTGTAAATGGCTCTGTTTACTTGTAAGTCTTCCTGTATGTGTGTGTGCTGGCAAGTGGTTAATGAAGTCTTGCAGTGACATGTGATCATGTCACCTGAACTGGAATCCATCTTTAACCTGGTGCTTTTCCATTTAGAAGGAGGGGTGGAAACCCACAGAGGGACAAAGGATTCCTGCCTTGTGCAAAAAATATATAAGGGGGTGGAACAGAACAAAGGAGGCGGCAGTTGTGATGAAGTGGGAATGTTTTGTTGTGTTCTTTGAATACTGGGGGGGAGGGTTGCAGGGGAGCTTGGCTGGGACTGCCTGCATTGGGGAAGGAAGGATACCTGAGCATGTAACATGAGAACCCAGGAGGGGAGTTGAAGACCAGGTAACACCTTTGACTGGGAATCTGGACAAAGGACAAAGGCTGGGAGAGGAGCTGGGGGGAAGGGAGAAAGGAGACGCCTGGAAGGGGTTTTCAGTTTTGGAAGCTGGCTGCAAACAGAGAGGGAAGCCTGACGGGGCTTGGTGCTTCCCAGCGGGGAGCGTGGCCTCCCTGGGGCCCCCAGATAGACCTAACTAAAGGGGATCTGTTGTCTGTACTGGCAAGACCTGTTTTGGACTGTGTTCCTGTCGTCTCAATAAACCTTCTGTTTTACTGGCTGGCTGAGAGTTATGGTGAATCGCAGGAAGCTGGGGGTACAGGGCCCGGACTCCCCCACACTCCGTGACAGCAGTCATGAGAAATCCCCTAGCTACCACCTGAGCTGGAACAAGAACTGTACCAGGGGAAAGGATTGGGCCCAGAGTAGAAGGAGGCTAGTCTGTGAAAGAAGCTTAGTGGAACATCTGAGGATGAGATTTACCTGCATTCAGTTTCCTACTGTCTTAGGCTTAGACTTGCGTGTTTTAATTTATTTTGTTTGGTAATTTACTTTGCTCTGTCTGTTATTACTTGGAACCACTTAAANGGCTGCCAGGTAACACGAGCTCAGAGGTAGTCCAAGCACATCAGGTGCCAGTCCCAAGCGGGTTTCTGTGACCCAACCCGTCACAAGCAGATAGGGGATGGGTGGGCAGAACTGGGGAGGGGTCAGGGGGCATGAGGGGACACAATGGGGGGTGAAGAGACAGGGGGCAGAATTGGGGGGACAGGGACCTGGTCGGGGGGATGTGAAGGAACTACAGAATGGGGGAGGGGACATGGAGCGGGGTGGGGGGACATGTATGGGGGAGCAGACACAGGCCGGAGGGCAGAACGGCGGGGGATGGGGATATAGGATATGGGTGGGGTTCGGGGGGACGTGAATAGAGAAGGTGACACAGGCCCGGGGCTGAGGGGCCCAATGCATGAACATCGTGGGTAGGGGGTGGCAAACAAGCTGGGGAGCCAGAACTGGGGCATCGGCCGGGGGGGGGGGCAGTTTCTCTTGAGCTCTGTCCCCGTGTTCTGTCCCCCTCCCCCCCCCTCTCTCTCTCTCACACACACACAGAGTGTGTCTCTGTCTCTCTCTCCCATGCTGTGTCTCCTCCCTCCATTCCTGCTGCTTTGTAGAGTGTGAGGCTACATTAACAACAATGTGTTAACCCTTGAAGGCTCAGCCGAGTGCTAGTTCATCATTTAGCAGTAAGGCTCCCTGGGAAATAGCCCACCCCCTTCCACCCTCTGACTCCACCACCTCAACCAAGCTTCACAATCATCATTGCTGTGGACAGGACTCAATTGTGTGGGTTTTTTTTAAAACTTATACTGTGTGTGTGTGTCTATATATGTAGTGCCCCCTCTCCACCCAGTTACCTTCTTTAATACCAATCTGCTTACAGGTGTTGATGGACAGGTCTGGGTTCTTCTCGATCCCACCACCCACTCAGCAGGATGTATCTTCTTTTTTTCCTATGAATTTATTTGGCAGTGCCTCCACCCCCCTCGCTCCTTCCTGGCAGGGTCACCAGGGCAGCTTGGGAGGAAAATTCTAACCACAGGGTAACCCCCACTTACTTGCCAGATAGTTGGAGCCTTCCAAGAAATAACACAAACACATATTCAACACAATAATTATATTAAACAGGAGACAAATATAACGTAACAGGGTCACCGGTGCCCACCCTGATAATACCCGTGACTTTCCCCAGTCACGTGACCTGATGTAGCAAATGTAAGGTTAGTGTCCCATTGGTACGTGTACTTTGTTGGGGCCCTTGATGACCTATGACCACAAGATTCTTCTCTGCAGTGGTTTAGCAGTGTGGCTGACTGGGTTCAGTACAGCTCAAAGGACTCACAAGTGGGAAAAGGTGGTAAATCCCTCCACAGATTTAATACGCAGCAGGTTATAAAATCCCCAAACCCTCACCCCCAGGCTTGTGGACACAGTTCAGGGAGTAGGGCAGGGGTCGGCAACCTTTCAGGAGCGGTGTGCCGAATCTTCATATTCACTCTAATACAAGGTTTCGCGTGCCGGTCATACATTTTAACGTTTTTAGAAGGTCTCTTTCTATAAGTCTATAATATATAATGAAACTATTGTTGTATGTAAAGTAAATAAGATTTACAAAATGTTTAGGAAGCTTCATTTAAAATTAAATTAAAACACAGAGCCCCCCGGACCGGTGGCCAGGACCCAGGCAGTGTGAGTGCCACTGAAAATCAGCTCGCGTGCTGCCTTCGGCACCCGTGCCATAGGTTGCCTACCCCTGGAGTAGGGGGTCCCCAAAACGAGTTCCCTGACTGACTAACTAAAAGATGGTGCACTCACAAACTCCATGAATGATCCTCAGGTTCAGAGCTGACTCTGGACTCCTCGGTCACTGCAGAGGGGCTGATCTCTGCTGGCAGGGATCCTCTTCAGGCAGGAGTCAGGCTGCTTCTGGTCCCGGGATTTCCCCTCGCCATAAAGGGGTGCAGGGCTCAAGGTGCAGGTTACACAACTGTAATAAAATCCAAACTGTCGTCTCCTAGCCCAGCATCCAGACACACTCCCAGCAGGGAGCAGCCCTGGACTAGCAGCCAGAGCAGAGCTGACAATGTGGTGACTGGTCTCACCTAGGGAGCTGGAGGGCGAACTCAGCCTGGCTGGGGAAGTTTCCCAGCAAAACTCTACAAACTGGGAGTCCTCAGTGGAGAGGGAACAGCCCAGCTGAGGGATCTTGCTTTCAGGTCCCTAGACGCCAGTTCTCAGGGGGAACCCTGCATGCAGGCCTGGGACTCCCCAGCTCACCACACAGCCAATCCTGCCCTTGCCCTTGCCCTGGCTGGCTCCAGACTGACTCAAAAATGGCTTCTCCCCTTTCCTGAGCTCTCTGGGAAGGGCACCTCATTTCCAGACTCTGAGTTTGCCTTGGCTCCGCCTCCCTATCAGGGACAGTGCCTCTCCCTGAGCTGCCAGCAGACAGAGCCCCAGGAATCTAGGTCTCCTTGGGGGTTACATATATATAAATATATAGTCTTTTGTCTGGCAAAAAAAATTTCCCTGGAACCTAAACCCCCCCCTGCCCCATTTACATTAATTCTTATGGGGAAATTGGATTCGCTTAACGTGGTTTTGCTTAAAGTAGCATTTTTCAGGAACAGAACTACAGCGTTAAGCAAGGAGTTACTGTACAATCTTACAGGACATGAATGTTCAGCAGATCAAGACTTTTAAAATGATGCGTCACAAGGCAACTTTGTACCCAACCGATCATAATTCTATCGTAGTGGTGAATGCGGGGGCTCCAGGGTGTTACTTTGAGGTACAGATTGTCACCCTGTGGTATCACCGCGGTGCAGCCAGGGCCTGGGCAGGAGGCCTGGGACGTGTGAGGAACAGACTGTGAACTTCCTTTCCCGTGCAGAGGCGGCTGTTTGTGGTGTCCCCGAGCCCACAGGGCGGGTGACTTTGTTTCCTTTCACCTTCCCCATTTTTACTTATTTTTTATGAGTTGCTGTTTAATAAATTGTACGTGCTTTGAACTCTATGTACTGATCAGTGGGTCAGGGAAGCATCCGGTGCAAAGAGAGGGCCCCAGAGTGGGGACACCCTCGCCCCTGTCCTAAGTGACCACGACAAGACTGGGGGTCGAGCCCCCAGGGATCCGGGGCCCAGCCTTGCCGGGGTTATGAGGACTCTGCCGCACGGGAGCCCTCGAGGTCAGGCAGGCCTCTGGGTAAAGGGAGTGGGAGCGAGGACTCAGATCCTTTCACTAGGCAATCCCACTGGGGCGGGTATAAAGCCAGGAAAGTTCCCCACAATAGCGGGACCATTCCCCCGCTTACACTAGGAGCGGGGTCAGCGGCCGCCCTGCCCGTCTGTCCGGAGAGTGAAATGAACCGGTTCCTCCCCAAAGACCGTATTAATTGTACCGACGTGGGTCACCAGCCGGGCTTGAACCCAGAATGAAAAGGGGATGGAATTTTCATGGAACTCGTGGTCAGTGGAAGATTGAAGACCAGACCCCGTGGTCACCTGGCTCTCAGCCTGATGCACCTTCCTCAAGGCTGCAGGGTACGTTGAGGGTGACCTGTCCCCCCTCCACAGAGACACAAACAAGCTGTGAGCTGCATGATGCTTGGCCAGGCTGAAGGTCCCTGCGTTTCTTGGGTTTTGCAAAGCCCTCTGCTTACTTTGACTGCACTAGATTTTGCCTGCAGATTAGAGACAATGTGTGAGGGACGCAGGAAGATACGAACCATGTTGGCTTCCTGTAGCTGGAGCCACCTGCTGAGTTCCTTATTTGGGGCTCGGTGGAGCTGGGCAGCAGGACGTTGGTGGCAGCACTGAGGGGCCCCTCGCTGCCCCTACCGTGGCATCTGCTCTCACCGTCCTCCTCCTCGGTGACAATTGTGTCCATGAGGGGGATCTGAGATCAGGGCCTGTGTGCATATACGGGGGGCAGGCTCCTCCCTTCCTCCCCCACTGCCTCTGGCTGGGCCGGTGCCCTGGGAAAGCCCAAGATGGCGAGGTGGGGGGAAGGGATTTCCAGCCTGTTCCCACCCTGAACCTGCAGGCTCCACAGCAGCCCCCAGGCAGGGGCTTAGCCCCCTCTTCAAAGCCACCCCATTGCCCTGGGTCCTGCCCCCAGGGAGCGCGGGGCTGCTCCGTCCCCTCGGCACCTCCCCTGCTGAGCCCCCTCTCTGGCCGGGGTCACTGAGGCCCCTGCAGTCAGGTTCCCTGGGCCCTGGGGCACAATGCAGCCTTAGGGCTTAACCCCTTCCTGCCCGCGCTGTCGCTGGGGGACAGGAGGCGGCTGGGTTATGTGGGTGGCCAGCAGCAGCCTGGGGGTGTTAGCTGCCTTTCCACACGGTGCGGGCAGGAAGGGACAAGCTGCTTCCATCCCTGGGGGAAAGATGAGCTCTGCAAAGACAGGGCCAGGNCGGATTGACCCCGGGGGGCTGAGATCAGAACCCAGCCCATAGGTTCCCTGTGGATGCAGTGAGGTGTCTGTTAGCCCGGCGCTGCCCCTGGGGCTGGGCGCTAAGGGCAGGTTACAGACACACGGGGAGGGGTTTGTGTCTCCCCATCTCACTCCTGTTTGTGTGTGAACACAGAGCTCCCTGCGCCCGGACCCTCCATCTCCCTCAGCCCCCGCGGGGTGATCGCCCTGGGGGAGCCGTCACCATCCGCTGTCAGTGTCGGTGTGAGGCCAGGAGGTTATTTCTGTATAAAGGTGGATTCCGAATCCGGGAGCTGGATGCTGCTTGGGACGGGGGTGAATTCACCATCCCCAGCGCCAGGCAAGAAGACAGAGGGGCCTACAGGTGCCGATCTCGCTCCAGATCAGAGCCGCCCAGCTGGCTGTATCCCAGTGAGATGGTGTGGAACATTGTAGCAGGTGAGGGGCCTGGCTCAGCATCCCTGCTCCNTGGATTGACCCCGGGGGGCTGAGATCAGAACCCAGCCCACAGGTTCCCTGTGGATGCAGTGAGGTGTCTGTTACCCCCGGTGCTGCCCCTGGGGCTGGGCGCTAAGGGCAGGTTACAGACACACGGGGAGGGGGTTGTGTCTCCCCATCTCACTCCTGTTTGTGTGTGAACGCAGAGCTCCCTGCGCCCGGACCCTCCATCTCCCTCAGCCCCAGCGGGGTGATCGCCCCGGGGGGAGCCGTCACCATCCGCTGTCAGTGTCGGTGCGAGGCCAGGAGGTTATTTCTGTATAAAGGTGGATTCCGAATCCGGGAGCTGGATGCTGCTGCGGACGGGGGTGAATTCACCATCCCCAGCGCCAGGCAAGAAGACAGAGGGGCCTACAGGTGCCGATCTCGCTCCAGATCGGAGCCGCCCAGCTGGCTGTATCCCAGTGAGATGGTGTGGAACATTGTAGCAGGTGAGGGGCCTGGCTCAGCATCCCTGCTCCCAGCCCCATGCCCAGCCAGACTGTTATGGGGGTCTCTGGGCAGGTGGGACACTCTTTGGGGTGTCACTTAACCTGCCTGTGCCTCCATTTCCCCTTGTACGAATGGGGGATAATCATCCCTCCTAAACCTTGTGTCTGGTTAGATAGTCAGGGCTTGGCTTTAGGGCAGGGGCTTTTTCTTACCATGTCTGTGAAGCACCCAGCACCTCTGACTCCCAGCCCTCTCCCGATCTAACCACTAGACCCCACTCCCTTCCCAGAGCCGGGGATAGAACCCAGGATTCCTGGCTCCCAGGCTGCAGGGCCCAATGAGGTAGATAGATGGGTACAGAGGGGTGCTCTGGATTTTAGGCAGTTTCAGGCGAAGCTACTGGGAATCTCTGGGATCTCAGAGAGGTTCCTCTGGCTGGGTTTTCTCCCAGGCGCCCCATCTCTGGGACTGTGCAGCAAGGACGGGGCGCAAGGACTGTGCCGGGGTCTGTCTCATGGCCTGTCTCCTTCTCACTGCAGAGCTCAGCTACCCCAAGCCCTCCATCTCCCTAGGACCCGGGGGGTGGGGGTTGTCCTGGGAGGATCCGTGACTGTCTGGTGTTGGGATCTGTACTAGAACATGAGGTTCTTTCTGTACGAAGATGGAAACCCGAACGTTTCCTGTGGATGCAGTGAGGTGTCTGTTACCCCTGGCGCTGTCCCTGGGACTAGGCGCTAAGGGCAGGTTACAGACACATGGGGAGGGGTTTGTGTGCCGGCTCACACAGCCAGCCATGCAATGCAGTCACAGGCTGGGGGCGGGGCCAGCACATCAGCCCCTGTCCCTGCAACCCCCGTCCCCATGTGTCCCTGCAGCCCCCTCCCCTGTCCCCAGACTCAACGCTGTCACCCCACTAGCTCCTGAGCCCCAGTCTGTGACCTCCCAGCAGCCCTGGGCGCCCCACTCTGCCCTAACCTGGCTCTGTGGGCAGGTGCTGTGATGAACTTCTGCTCCTGGGGGAATTCTGCAGCACGGGGCAGGCAGAGAATTTCCCCCCCCCACAGAAAATACATTCTGCCCCAGAAGTGCTGCAGTTCCGCCTCTACCCACCAGGGGTCCCACAGTGGGCTGTGTTCATGCTGCTGGCTGCTCTGGCACCAGAGCGACCCCTAGTGGGCAAAAGATGGTACTGCAGCACTTCTTGGGCAGAATGTATTTTGTGCGGGGGGAAAACAAAATTATGCAGGACAGATGAATTCTACGTGTCCGCAGATGCACAGAATTCCCCCATGAGTAACAGTGTCTGTGTGTGTGTCCCTGCCGCCCCCTGATGGAGGGGCTGGGCCCTGCTCTGCGTATCAATCGCATGGGTCCTGTGCCCTAGTGCAGAGGTTTTCAAAGATCAGGTCGCGACTCAGTACTGGGTCGTGGAATGCCAGGCACTGGGTGGCCTTGCTCAGGACCCAGGGACCCTGGCAGCTGGCCAGTAAAAACTACAAGTAAAACTACTAGTCCATACCCAGCAGCAGATCTGGCTCGTAGGCAGGGGGGCCATGGGGCTCTGCGCGCTGCCCCCAGGAATTGGCCAATGGGAGCTGGGGTGTTGGTGCCTGTGGGCGAGAGCCGCGAGGAGCCGTTTGTGCACCTTCGCCTAGGATCCAGACCTGCTGGCCACTTCCGGGGTGCAGCACGGTCCGCGGAGCCAGGACAGGTGGGAAGCCTGCCTCTGCATGTCCCTCGCTGGCTCTGGCTCCGGGTAAGGACCAGGGCGCTCTGAGTGCCATCCGGCCAGTTCTCCAAGTCATTACCCATTAGCACCTTGGTAGGCAGGTGATCGTACACCCCAACCTCTTTGGGTCTCTCCTTAGCCCCACATTTCAGGTCCCTCAAGTCCCACGAGGGAGGACAGCCCGCCCCGGCATTCACAGGCACCCCTCTGTTGGGCTTCCTGGAGTCCCACCTTTAAAAGGTCTCTGGGTGACTCCCCTTCTGAGTCCCCGATGTGGGTCTCCCTCCTGTCCACAATCTGCTGTCCATAAAATCATCTGCCAGTGCACCTGCACTGCGCAGATTTTTGGGCTTCCGGTCCACTAACCACATCTTAAGGTCCGGAGGGCGGATGTCATACAGCTGCTCCACCCCCACCAGGTTACACACGTCCTCTGCGGTAGTGGCCCCTGTGCCCTTCCCCCACTTACGGAGCTATTCCCCCAGCAGGTTGGCGACTTCCTTGTAAGTGACACCTGAGGTCTTGTGTACACCCCGGAGTCGTTTCCTGTACGCCTCGGGGGTCAGTTCAAACTTCAGCAGCAAAGCCTGTTTGAACAGGTCATAGTCCCCCGTCTCAACACCATCCATTTGGCTGAACGCCTCTATGGCCTTGGGACCCGGCATGGGGGTCAGACAGCGGAGCCTGTCTGCGGGGTCAATCTGGTTCAGATCACAAACCTTCTCAAAGGCTGTGAGGTAGGCATCAATGTCCCCCCCCCCCCCTCCTTAAACTGGGGCAGCAGTTTGGTGTCTAGATTCCCCACAAAATTGGCGTCTCAGGGCCCTTCCCCACTTACCCCCCGGCAGGCCCTCTTGGCCCATCTCTCCTCCACCTCCAACTCGTGCTTCTGCTGTTCTGCACGGTCCTCCAGCCTCCGCTCCTCCAACTCCAGATCCTTCGCTTTCAGCTCCAGCTCCAGTCTCCGCAGCTCCTCTAGGGAGGAACCTGACTGGGGTCTCCCCGTGTTGACCGGGGATTCTGGTCTGATACACATACTCCCGGTCGCTACACAGACTGTCCCCACAGCTACTCCCCAGCTCTCCAGGCACCCCGGGAGCCCCCCTGGGGTCTGGAGCCTGTTCCTCAGACTGGTCAGTCTCTACAAGCTGAGCCATCAGCTGCTCCTGGGTGAGCCTCCCGATGCTCAACCCCCTCTCCCTGCACAGACGTGCCAGGTCCCTCTGGTTCTAGGCCATTTCCACGCTGGTTCCTTCAATTCCCTCGTTTTATCGCTGGCAGCCACTCACTGCAAAGCTCCTGCGCTCGCAGCCAACTGTCTACAGGGTGCGTCCAGCAACCATCCTCTGCTACCACGTTGTCACGGACTCACAGGTCGTGCCCACTCTTGGCTTCATGCGGTCCCTGGGGGGAACGCCCTTCACTGAGACAGCCCTTCTCAGGAGGTCCACTCTCTCTCAGAGGCTAAGCCCCTCCACCTCCTGGAACCGCACCTCTCTGAGCCTTAGCACGCCTGTCTCTCGCCATGGGCCCCCTCAGGGAGTCCACTCGCTCTGGGTCCCTGGGGCCTCCACTCCCAGAGGGAATAATGCAACCCTGTTCTCTAGCCCGGAGCGACTCTCAGCCAGCGTAAAACAGGAGGGTTTATTGAGCGTCTGAATCCAGCACAGGAAACTCTCAGGGCCTCAGGCCTGGCCTCCCTCAGCACAGCACATCCCAGTCTCCCCTGCATCCAGGTGGGCTCTGCCTGCTCCCTCCCTCCAGCCCAGAGCCCCCCTGCTTCCCAGCTGGGCATCTGATATCACCATCCCCAAACCCTGCCTCTGTCCATTTTCTTCTCTCCAGGTAAGCAGGGTCGTAAACAGGGTCACCTGGGCCTCCTCTCCTCTCATCTGTCCTCTGTCCCCCTCTTGCTGGAACTGGCTGGTCAGGTCACTGGGGTCCTCTCTTCGCAGTCCACTGTCCTCCCACTGGCCAGAACCGGCTGTGACTCCTGAGCTGGGCCTCCGGGTCACCAAGTCACCAGTCGCTGTGGTATCCATTCTCCAGGCCATTTGCTGGGGTCCCAATTTTGCCGGTCCTCTGTAACAACAAACTCCCTCTCCCATCACCTCGTTAAACCAGTAACACCCAGGGAAACTGAGTCCCGCCCCCTCTGCATGCAAACCATTGGAAAAACCAAGGAAACCCCTCCACTTCATCACACCCCTCGTTTAACACGGCACCTCCCACGGCTCCCCTGGTTCCTGCTCTGCTGTGTCCGTAACAGCCGGGCCTGGGGGTCAATGGGGGTTTGCCGTGGGGCTGAACAGGCTGTGGGCTCTGGCCCCTTTTTAACCCGCCGCTCAGCTCCAGGCCCCTCATCCTCAGGTCCCCCATTTTCTTTTCTGTCTCCTAGTCCTCAGTCTCCCCCCCACAGTCCTCCTGCCCCACAGTCCCTGCCCCATAATGACTCCCCACCCCACATTCACCCCTCCCACTCTCCCTGCCCCTCTAGGCATTCCAGGGGGGCAGGATTATTCCCCCCCAGGCTGAGGCGTCGGCCATCTTAGCCAGGGGACAGCATAGCCGCCCTGCGAGGGCTTCAGGGGGCGAGGGGGCGGCCATGTTAACTGAGGGCCGCCAGGGGGTCCCTTCCCTTAGGGACCAAAGGGAGATTGCAGCTATGGCTAGTGATGGGGCAGTGAGGGGGGGACAGGCCGGAGGTGCGGGGGAGGCACAACATGGGAAGGGCCGGAGGGGTTGATGGGATACAGGTTGGGGGGGGCAGAATGGGGGCGGGGCCGGGGAGGCGAGGTCGTGTTGCCAACAGCCCCGTGTCACTAGGGACACCCCATATTTACACAGAAAGTTGCCTGTCCCGTGGCACATCAGGCCGGGATTCCCATTCTCCCGGATCTCAGCGCCAGCTGTGGCCCGGCCGGTATCTGCACAGCCCGACGGGTCGCGGGGAGAACGGGATGTTTGTTTTGTCACCGGCTCCAGCCAAGGGCACGTTGGTCCCCATGAAGGAAACCCCGGCACAGGAGCTGTGCGTGGGCGGTGCCTGCCAGCGGGAGCCCTGCCAACCTGGGCCTGCGAACAGAAGGGGCTCGGTGCTTAGCAGTTACATGAGGAGTCCTGGCTCCCAGCCCCCCTCCTCTAACCACTAGACCCCACTCCCCTGCCAGAGCCCGGAACAGAATCAAACCTTCCTGGTCCCCAGCTTTCTCCTGCCGCTAGCCAATGGCGTATAAACAAAGCCTGAGTCACGTCCCTCTCTAGGGGCCTGGCCACATAACCACTGACAGTGTCTCCTCCAGCTCGGGGGCAGGGTCTCTGCGGGGGCATTAGAAGGTCCCTGGGTCTCTCCTGGCTGGTGACCCTGTGACACTACACCCCATATTCTTCATAGAAATATTGTTATAATATGATTATAGCATAACTAAGATAGTGTTTTATGCAAGATGGGTCTTGTGAGGTATCATCGGAAAGGTGATGATTTACCGACTATGATTATCCTGTTTGTACGCATGGATCATTTTTGTATCTCAAGCTAGGAATATTGGCTATACATCTGTCCTGGAAAAGTGTTTGCCCCTGGGGAACGCCCACCAGACAGAATGCAACCAGTCTGGCTGGCTAGCTGGGGACCAGTCAATGGACCATTAGGAAGAACAATAGATCTTTGAAGATGTTAATCTCCCACCTTCCTGAGAAGTTTCCTGGGATGCTACAAACAACCTCTGACTCATGGCTGCTTTGACCCTGCAGGGCCGTGTGATTAATTCACCTGGTACTGGACTCCATGATGGAATACCAGTATTTTTCCACTGAGGTGGGGGGGAACCAAACTGGAAAACAAAGGGTTCCCGCCATATGTTAAACCTATTTAACGCTGGGAAGTGAGATAATCTGGGGTGATAAATGAAGGGGTGGGGGGGAGCTCCCTTTTATGGACACCCAGCCAGCCAGTAGCTATAAAATCCCTCTTAGTAGCTGTTCTCTAATTGCTCTACCTGTAAAGGGCAAAAGGAAGTGAATGGGCTCTTGGCCAAAAGAGCCAGTGGAAAGGCTAAACCTTTTTTAAATTGAAAAACAACTCCCCTATTGTCTGTCTGTGGTTGTTCTCCGGGGAGAGGCGGACAGGGCAGAGCGATGCGGTAAGAAGCTTGGGCCAGGTAAGAAAAATCATCAGTATCATACCTAGAAACTACTCATCTAAAACCCCAGACATGTAAGTAGATCAGGAAATGTCTAGGAAGACGCGATTAGGTTTATTCCTTTTATTTCTTTATGGCATGTGGATTCCTCTGGGCTAACCCCAGGTGCTTTTGTTTTGCTTGTAACCTTTAAGATGGACCTCAAGAAAGCTATTCTTGGGGCTTAATCCTTGTAGTTGTTTTTTTCTTTAAATCAAGCACTAGCCTGAGTTCCCAGATGTATTTTCTTTCTTATTTTTATTAATAAAATTTACCTTTTTTAAGAACAGAATTGGATTTTTGTGTCCTAAGAGGTTTGTGCACATGTTGTTTAATTAGCTGGTGGCAACAACTGATTTCCTTTGTTTTTCTTTCTCAGCTCATCCCTGGAGGGGGGATGAAAGGGCTTGAGGGTCCCCCACAGGGAGGAATTCCCAAGTGCGCCTTTCTGGGCTCTCAAAGGGGTTCTGCACTTGGGTGGTGGCAGCATCTACCCATCCAAGGTCAGAGAGAAGCTGTAACCTTGGGAGTTTAATACAAGCCTGGAGTGGCCAGTATTAATTTTTAGAATCCTTGCAGGCCCCACCTTCTGCACTCGAAGTGCCAGAGTGGGGAATTAGCCTTGACATCAGGGTTCATTCTTCACTGAATCCCCGCCCAGGACGACTGCTGAGAACATCTAAGAAACAAAGACAAAGCGGGGGAGCGGGGGGGGGGGGGGGGGGGGGGGCAGAGAAGGACTGAGCCCAGGCTGGGAAAGGTGCCTGGCCTGTGGAAGGAATACCTGGAGTTTTAAGCTGCAAGCAACAGCAGTTTGCCTTCAAGAAACTCTGCAATCTGCTTAAAACAACATTTAGGGTGAGAAATCACTGCTGTGAACCAGTTTCTTTAGTATCTAAACTTATATTGCGTTTTGGTTTTATTTGCTGGGTGATCTGCTGTGATCTGTTGGCGATCCCTTATCATCACTTACAATCTGTCTTTTGTAGCTAATAAACTGGTTTTTGTTTTCTCTAAAACCAGTTTGTGGAATTCATAACTGGGGGGCAAAAAGCTGTGCAGATCTTCCTCCGCATTGCGGGAGGGCGCGAATTTCATGCGCTTACGCTGTACAGTTCTCTGTGCAGCACAAGACAGTACAACTTTGGGGTTTACACTCCAGAGGGGAAGTCCACTTGAGTGCTGGGCAGCTCCTGAGCTGAAGGCTTCGCACGCCGAGCTGGTTTCAGTGTCTGTGTCTTTCTGCAGCTGGGTGTGTCCCTACCTGTGTGTGTGCTGGGGAAGGCTTGAGGGCCTGGCTCAGCAGGACAGTGTATGCAACAGATCCGTTTGCCTGGTCGGAGCCCGAGGAGCTGGTGGTAGCTGTTAGAAAAAGGAGCAGGTTGATCCAGAGGCAGATTTCAGTACGGGCTTCTTTATTGCGATACTTGTTCCCCTCGCCCCAATTGTCGAGGAAGCACTGGATTAGTTACAGCCACTCTTTTTATCTAAGTTAGGATGTAAACGCCTACATCCGTTACCGCACCCCAAAAACCCTTATTAAGTAATATGAACGCCCATACTATGATTATACCCGCCCCCCCTTTGTACTATTTACAGCATTACGCAAATTATACAGACATTTTTACCTTGAAAAGACATTTATTTGCAGTAATTGTAGCCACAAGTTCCCTTAATTAGCCCTTCACAGGGGAGGGAGGAAGGAGCCATGACTCCGAGCTCATTTATGGTGCTGGGAAAGGAAGGGAGGGGGAGATAACGCGGCTCTTCTCAAAAAGTATCTTTTAGATCCCCACATTCCTTATGCGGCTGCAACGCTTCTCTAGCCCCAGCAAGCTGAAGGGGAGGGCGAGGGATGACACTTATCTATCAAGCGAAGAAATGGTGCCTGCTTGTGACTTTACTCCCTAATACCGTACCAGCACACCAGCGGCTTCCCAGGTCTCTACTTAACCCTGACAGATCCCAACAGTAGCAGGTGAGGGGCCTGGCTCGGTGACCAGAGCCCCACACTCAACTGGACCCTCGGGGGGGGTCTCTGCACAGATGGAATGCTCAGAAACAGAGGGGGCACCCAGACGGGACATTGGGTCCCCAGCCAGGGAGGAGCAGCAGCTGCTGGAGGTTCGAGGCTGAGGGACCCCAGCCCCAGGGGGAGCTGCAGAGCACGGGGCCTTTACCGGGAGGTGCTTCCCCCGTCAGGGGACACACAGAGGAGTCGAGGTCCAGGTACTGCCCAGCTGGCATCGTCCCAGCCACATAAATCCCCCCCACGCACACGGGAAGGACCCTGATGATCGATGCTGAGTCACGGGGGGAGGGGTGGGGGTGGCCTCAGTGCTGGGAGGGGGAGGGGACGTATTGAGGCATCTTTTATGTTATTTTGCATCCTGTTAACCTCTAGATTTGTAATAAACACAGATCTATAAAGCAGCCCCCTCCCCGGGCAGCTACAGCCCCCTGTCCCGGTGCCAGGAGTGTGTGTCACACCAGGGGGAGATGGGATCGCTCAAGGAGGGCCCCTCCAGCTCTAACCACTAGACCCCAGTCCCCTCCCAGAGCCAAATTATATTACAGGGTCGCTGCCGGGAAATCAGGTTTACGCCGAGTTTCCCAGGCAGTAGCAGAAACAGCAAGCGAGCGACGGCTCTGGACACACTTCCCCTTTTCACGCATTTTTTGGCTGCTGCTTTAGCAACTCAGGATCTAATGTATCCCTCCCCCGTCCGATTACGGGGGCCGGAAACCACAACCCCCCCACCCCCCACCTCTCTGTCCCGGCTGTGTCTCACACCACTGCGCTAAGTATAGCATCTGCAGCGACACTACCTGGGAAGGAGGTTGGCCAGGTCCCTCCACCCTCATGCTCCAGGGCGGGTGCTGGGCCCTGCGGGGTCAGGAAGGAATCTCTGTCCCACTCCATGGGAGAGGGTCACTCTGTGGGGGGCACTGTGAGTGTGGGGGGGATCCCTCCTCTGCTCTGAGATGCTGCTCCAGGGAGGCTAGACGGGCCTGTTGGAAAAGGTCAGGGCAGCCTGGGCACCTCTTGACATCTCCTGAGATTCCCCCATTCCCAGCTGGTCCCCAGACTGGGCAGCTCCCATGTGGGGCTGGGAGGTGATGGGGGGCAGGAGGGGACCAGGCAGCTTCAGGAGGGGATGTGGTTTGCTGGATGTTGCAGGGATCTGGCTTTGCTCTGGTAAATTTGGGCTGGAGATTGCAGAGAAACCATCTGACGGGGAAGAAAGGGGCCGAGCACATCACGGGCTTCCTGGGGCTGCAGCCCCTGGCGCAGTTCCTCATTCCGCTCGCACTCGGGCCTCAGGCTCGGTGGAGCTCAGCACTGGGGTGTTGGTGGCAGCGCTGAGGGGAACCCCACTGCCCCATCATGGCATCTGCTCTCTCCATCCTCTTCCTCAGTGAGTATCGGAGACAGCCAGGGAGTGTCCCCAAGGGGGGGATCTGAGACCAGGGTGTAGGATACATTTGCTCTGGGATCTGGTCCCTAATAACCTGTCTCCTTTCCAGGCTGCTGGCTGGCCGGGCGTAGTGGGGCGTTGGGAGGTGAGTATCTGTGGGGAATGGGGCAGCTGGGAGAATTTCCCCATTAAGGATGAGGGACGTGGATGGAGGATGAAGGGTGCAGATTCCCCAAAGGGATGATCCTTTCAGACCGCTGCTCCCTTCCACACCCAGAGGTGGGGACTGAGACCTCGCCCCACTCATTACAGGGATGGGCACCACACAGGGTGAATTCACCTGCACTCAAAGCTCTGCCCCCCGGGAAATATAGAGAGAAGGCACCAGCCCAGTAGCGGCGCCAGCTCTTCCGGCGCCCTAGGCGGCGGAAGGTCCCGCCCCCGAAATGCCGCCCCCAACAGCAGCGGCGGAAGGTCCCGCCCCCAAATTTCTAAGGGCGGCCGGGGCGCAGGCGCCTCCAAAATAGCAGCGCCCTAGGCGACCGCCTAGGTCGCCTAATGGGTTGCGCCGGCCCTGCACCAGCCCCCCGCAGCGCCCCCAAACTGTGCCCGGGGAGCTGGCAGTAGCCCGGGGAACGGGTCAGTCAGAGCAGGGCTGTAAGACGTGGACATGCAGAGGGACTGGAGCAAGGCACCGTTGTGTCTCCCCCTCGGCTTGCTACACACGCGTGTGTCACTGCTTTGCTTGTGGGTCAGGCTCAGCCCGACCCGGCGTTCAGAACGTCCCCTGAACAGCTTGGGGAATATCCCGTCCCCAAAGGGGCCGCCGGCACTGTGCAGAGCGGAGCTAAATCCCCAGGGGCTGAGAGTGGTTTCAGGCGGAGCAGAGCCAGAGTTTGAGCCCCAGGGGTGGGCAGGAAAAAGTTAGAACAACCAGGGGATTTTGGAAAGGTGTTTTTCAGCGTCTTTGCTCAAAGGACTCAGATTTGTCCCACGAACCCCACCCCGCACTCCTGTGCATACAGCACATTGCCAGACAATTGGAGTAAATGTGGTTTTTAGAATATTTTAAAGAATAATCCATATTCAGTCCAACTACAGCAGAACTGCAGCTCTGCTACAATGTTAGAAAAACAGAAGGAGGGTGAGTCTGATCTCAGCCCCTGGGGTCAATCCAGAGTCACCCCTGACTGCAGTGGGGGCAGGGCTGGGTTCTGATCTCAGCCCCTGCAAGGGTCAATCTGCAGTCACTCCTGACCCATAGAGGGGCAGGGCTGAATTCACCCTGGATAACTAAAGGAATCAGAGATTGGAAATCTCTTTTCTGCCCTGCTGTGTCTCACCCCGGCTGTGAGCCGCGGGGCCGGGCCTGCACCCCAGGGACGGGCGGGGGGTAAAACGCTGGAGCGACACATGGGCAGAGGATTGAATCAGACGGACGCAGTTTGTGTCACCCCCACTTCCTGCCTGTTTGTTTGTGAATCCAGAGGGGTCCTACCCCAAACCCTCCATCTCCGTCAGCCCCGGTGGGGTGATCCCCATGGGGGGAAACGTCACCATCCGGTGTCGCCATCAGCACCTGGGCATGAGGTTCCTCCTCTACAAGGCTGGAGATGGGAACTATCTGAATTACACAGACCCTGCTGGCTCTGCGGCTGAATTTCCGATCACCAGCGCCAGACGGGAACACGGTGGCAGCTACACCTGTCGTTATAGCAACAGATCAGTACGAGCTGCCTACTCGGAGCCCAGCGACCCTGTGCAGATCATTGTAGCAGGTGAGGGGCCCAGCCCGGCCCCTCGGCTCCCAGCCCCACACCCAGCTAGATCCACGGGGGGTTCGCACCGATGGGCCACTCAGAGCCAGGCTCTGCCCTGAGCCCGGGGCCCAGCAGAGGGGACGCCCGTCCGGGGAGCGGGGACGGAGTCACTGGGGGGGTCCCAGCCAGGGGGGAGCAGCCTTCTACCTGCACATGGTCTGACGCTGCCCTGGTCACCGCGGTGTCGGGCGCCTGCCAGTCGAGCATTAAGCGACGTGGCCCCGTCTGTCACGGGCGGGTCGTTCTCTCGCGTCCGCTCCCCGGGGGGGGTCTGGGCCCACCGCGGAGGGTCGGGTCTGGGGCGGTTTGGGGGTCAATGGCCGCGCTGCCCCGGGGCGATAACGGGGCAGGCCGGCCGGGGGGGGGTGCCTGGCCTGGGAGGGGGGGAGGGGGGGGGGTGGGGGGCCCTTGGCTGCGGGGGGAGCTCGTTCTCAGCCTGGGCCCGGCCCCGGAGGAAGTTCTGTCCCCTGCCCAGGCGAGCGTGACCCTGATTGCGGCCGGGCTGGAGGCAGGGAGCCGTCACCCCGGGGTCCCCCCAGAGCTGGGGGCTGTTGGCGGGTGGTCCGGGAGGGAAGCTCTGCCTGGGGGCCCCTGGGGCTGGCCAGGGCTGGGGCGGGCCGGGGAGGCCGGGGCTGGGCGGGTGCCTGGGTCTGGCTCTCACAGCCTGTCTCCTGTGTGCAGATCCCAGCTTACCCAGACCCTCCATCTCTCTGAGCCTCGTTTGGGGCACGGCCCCAGGGGCAGACGCCACCATCCGGTGTCAGGGGCAGCGCCGGGACGTGAGGTTCTTCCTGCACAAGGCTGGAGACCTGAACCCGCAGCGACACATGGACCCTGCTGGGGACGGGGCCGAGTTCCACATCCCCACCGTGGGCCGGCAGCACGGAGGGAACTACAGCTGCAGCTACCGGCCCCGATCAGAGCCCTTCGTCTCCTCGCAGCCCAGCGACCCCGTGCAGCTGGTGGTAGCAGGTGAGAGGCCTGTCTCAGCAGGGTCGGCGCAACCCATTAGGCGACCTAGGTGGTCGCCTAGGGTGCTAACATTTGGGGGGCGCAGGCCGCCCCAGTCGTCGGTGGAATTTCGGGGGTGGGACCTTCCGCCGCCTCTGTCGGGGGCGGCATTTCGGGGGTGGTACCTTCCGCCGCCTAGGGCGGCAAAAAAGCTGGCGGCGCTCCTGCGTCTCGACGTCCCTGTTCCCATCCCCACACACAGCTGAACCCTCAGCGGGTCTTGGCTCTGATGGGACGCGCAGAGCCAGGCTCTGCCCTGAGCCCTGGGCCCAGCACAGTGGACGCCCGGCTGGGGAGCGGGGACGGAGTCACTGGGGGCAGAGCCGGCTCCAGGCACCAGCGAAGGAAGCAGGAGCTTGGGGCGGCATGTCCGGGTCTTCGGCGGCAATTCAGCGGCGGGTCCCTCAGTCCCTCTCTTCTTCCTTGAGCTGCCGCCGAAGTGCCGCCGATCGGCTTTTTCTTTTTTTCTTTTTTTTCCGCTTCGCTGCCTGGGGCGGCAAAAAGCTGGAGCTGGCCCTGACTGGGGGGTTCCCCAGCCGGGGGAGCAGCAGCCATTGGAGGAAGGGGGGATCCCTGCCCCTAAGTTCCCTCTAAGCTGCCGCGGCCAGGGAGAGGCAGCTCTCCCCGGGGCCCCGTGCTGCTGCAGCGAGAGAGGGCTGGGGAGAGTCCTCTCTCCCTGCCACAGTTCTGGGGCATCCTGCACCCCAAACCCCTCATCTCCAGCCCCACCCCACAGCCCCCACCTCCAGCTGGAGCCCTCACCCCCCCTCTGCACCCCAAGCCTCTGCCCCAGCCCTGAGCCCCCTCCTGCACCCTGAACCCCTCATCCCCAGCCCCACCCCAGAACCCCCATCCCCAGCGGGAGCCCTCACCCCTATGCACCCGAACCTTCTGCCCCAGCCCTGAGCTCCCTCTCCCACACCGAACCCCCTCAGCTCCACCCTCTCCACACATCATCTCTATATGCACATAACAAAATTCATTCCACATATGGATGTAAAAAATTAGAGAGAACACTACCCTGTGCCCAGGGAGCAGCAGCTCATGGAGATTTGAGGCCAAGGGAGGGGGAATCCATGCACCCAGGGGGAGCTGCAGAGCAGGGGGCTTTTCCCAGGGGGATGCTCCCCCAGCTCCTCCCACTCTGGGGATGCACAGAGGAGTCGGGCCCAGGGGCTGCCCAGCCGACCCCGCCCCCAGCCTGTGGCTGCATTCCAGGGCTGGCTGTGTGATGCCCACCTGGGCTGGGGGCTGTCGGGTTAAAGAGCAGTGGGAGCTGCACACGTTGGCTCCTCATAAGCAGCCTGGAAACAACAGCTGTGCGGAGAACTCCAAGGATTCCCGGGCAGCCGAAGTGAGGGGAGCTCGAGCCTGGGGCGGTATTTTTTTGTGGTGGGAAGAGAAAGAAAACAGCGGGGGACAGCAGCCAGCAGCTCCTCCCCCGGCCCCCAGCGCTCCTGGTGGAAACGGCAGGTAGAGTTTGAAGGGAGGCTGCCCAGTGCCGGGAGAGAGACACCAGAAGCCAGTGAGGGAGCAACCGGCACCAGAAATGAAGGGACACAGCGAGCAGGGAGCCAGGGGAAAGGGACTCGGTGTTCGAGCTGTGTCATCGAAGGGGCCAGGCAGAGAGCTGGCAGGGAGAAAGTCCCATTGAGAAGGGACAGAGATGGCAGGAACAGGAGGAGGGAGACAGAGGAAAGATAGAGGCATGAGGGGGAAAGTTAAAGGAAGAACCGGGCAGTGAAACAGGAACGAAAAAGAGTCTCTAAGTACCTAAGAAATTGTTAGAAAACCACAAGAGAAGTAAGAAAACCGCAGGAGAAGTGAAGCACGAATGAAACGTGATGGAAATGAGCTGTGAGCAAAGCGAAAAGGGCTGAAGAAATGAGGAGGAAGTGAGCTGTAGCGAAAGTAAAGCAAATAGTATGGACAAAATGTCCACCCAGCACCTTCAGGGGCAGCGACAGGAAGGGAAAAATTGCCAGAGCAAAGGGACTCTAGAAAAAGCAGCGGAGGGACAGTTGTTCGATTGAGAAGCCGACCCATCGCCTGGAGAAATCGCTGCAGGTATCTGAGCTGGAACTCAGAGCAGCAAACAGAGACGGCGCAAGGGGATGGCTCCAGATACAACAAACCAGCCTAAGAACAGAGAAGCTGCGAAGGGACCGTAGAGCGGTGGGTTCTGGCCTAGTGCCTTGGACGTTCGAACTCCAGATCCTGGTGCTCCAGGAATGTAAATTGTTGCCCATGAAGTGGGTTTAATTCAGCCAATGGTAGTTACTGTTCCGGCGAGCTCAGCGATAGTTCCCAGTGTGACCCGACACAGCAGTTCCTGCTACACCAGCGAACTCTGATTCACTTGTGATCATTCCCCACTGAACTGATTTCTCCTTCCCCAGCTGATGGAGATAAAACGCAATTGGCCTCTAGGTCGCCTCGGCCTCTCCTTGCCCTGCCCCAGCCACCCCTCCATGGGCTCCTTGCAGATGGATCCGCGCCATTGCCCTGCTGAGGGGTGGGGGCCCCGTGTCTCTTGTGTCGCTAGCCCGGCTCTCTCGGTCTTGGATTTGGGGGAAAAGCATCCAGGAGACTCTCCCTGCAGGCCCCTGTATTGGCCTCGTCACTGGGGCCGGGCTGTGGGGTCGGGGCGCAGTGACCGTGCCGGGGTCTGTGTCTCACGGCCTGTCTCCTCCTACCTGCAGAGCCCAGCTACCCCAAACCCTTCATCTCCCTGCACCCCAGTGGGCGGGTCGCCTTGGGGGGAGCCGTGACCGTCCGGTGTGAGTGTCGGTGTGCGGGAGCGAGGGTCCTTCTGAGCAAAGCTGGAGAGCCAGACACACAGCGCTCAATGGACTCCGCTGGGGATGTGGTTGAGTTTTCCATCCGCAACGTGAGCCGGGGAGATGCAGGGAGCTACAGCTGCCAATATAGCACCAAGTGGGACCCGCCCGTCTGGTCAGAGCCCAGCGACCCCGTGGAGCTGGTGGTATCAGGTGAGGGGCCCGGCTCCATGTCCCCGTTCCCAGCCCCACACCCAGCCGGACTCTAAGCAGGTCTTGGCCCCAATGCGACACTCAGAGCCAGACTCTGCCCTGAGCCCTGGGCCCAGCAGAGGGGACGCCCAGATGGGGAGCGGGGACGGAGTCACTGGGGGGTTCCCCAGCCAGGGGGCAGCAGCAGCCGCTGGAGTTTCAGGGCTGATGGCTGGGTGCTCGGTGCCTTCCCTCCCGCATCCCAGCCGACACTCGTTTTCATCCCACAGAGGGAACCGACCCAGCTGGGACCCAGCAAACGGATCGCCCCACGATGGAGCCGGAGGGAGAAGGTGAGTGAGAAAATCGAACAATTCATCCCCCAGGGAACAGGGCTCCCCGCTCAGACGCCCACGGGGCCATTCGGTCCGTTTGGAGGGGGATGGTCCCTGCAGACAGAACTTGAAGGACATAAATCCACATAGGAGTTTATTACACACAGCGCTGGCAGAGTGTCACCTTGCTTATTAGGCTCAGAGACACTGTCAATCAATTGATTACAATAGAATATATCGATTTTCCATGGGCGGGGGAAAGTGACGGGCAGTTCCACACCCCGGGATAGGTTTTGCAGCAAGACAAGATAGCACATTAGCCAATGGTTAACAGGTTACATAATGTCTCCGCCCATGGTCTCAAGTTAGCAAGTTAACATGTAATTAATACTTGGATAAAATGTTATTAGTATAAAATATATATGTTGAATTCTGATTTGGGGTCCATAGGAATGGAGCAACTCCTTTGATTGTCCAACAGGTACATTCCTAGGGGTTAAAGCAAAGAAAC
>QXTE01000696.1:29120-46642 GCA_003942145.1 Platysternon megacephalum
GCTCTAACCACTAGACCCCACTCCCCTCCTAGAGCTGGGGAGAGAACCCAGGAGTCCTGGCTCCCAGCCCCCCTGTTCTAACCCCTCCCTCATGCTCCCTCGGTAATTGGCCCCGGCTACCCTGAAGCTGCCACCCATGGGTGCTGGGGGGCAAGTGCTGCTCACCTGGATCTTCATGGCCACCTCGGTCCCGTCGCGGAGCACCCCGAGGTGCACCTGGCCGATGGACGCCGCTGCGAAGGGCGTCTCCTCAAAGGAGGCCACCTTCTCCCGCCAGTCCTGCCCCAGCTCCTCTGCCAGCACCCTCTGAAACGCCGGCGGGGGAGAGACACGCTCAGCCAGTGTCCTGCCCTGGGGACACGCCGCAGCGTCTCGTCTCTAGGGCACCAGCCCCACAGGCCTGGGGGCTCTCAGTCCCGTCGCCAGCAGGACGCCTCAGGGCTCCCCCTGACCCCCCCCCCCGCAGGATACACGCCGTGGGGCGGCCGTCACTCACCCTGGTCTGCCAGGCCGGCATGAAGTCCGCGCTCTGCCGCACCCGCGCGAAGATCCGCTGCAGTTGGGGGCTGAGGAAGCTGTTATCTGCGGGGAGAGGCGGGCTGGTCAGCGGGGTGCTCCCGGGCCCAGACGTGCCCCCCCACCTGCCAGACTCAGCCCGGCTCAGCCGAGAGCCCCCCCTGTGCAGCCCAACCCAGAGAGCCTGGCTCCCTGCCCTGCTCTAACCCCCCTGCTCTGTACCCTGGGCCCCTATGTCAGTTAGAGCAGCCTGCGGGCTGCTCTAGTTCACACTCCGTCCCCTATGGGCCCTGGGGGGCAGGGAATACACAGCATAGGGTGCTATGGGGTGGGTCTCAGGGGGCCGATCCTGCCCCAGAGCTGCACAGAGGGTCCCGAGCGTCACTGACACCCAGCCCGCGACATTCGTGTGCCTGGCATGCGGGACTCTCTGTGCACACCCAGCCCCTCCAGGGACGGGCCCTTCCCCAAGGCTGAGGGGCCAGGGCTGAGGGGGTGCCGGGGGGGGGCTGGGCACCTACCTTGGATACTCAGCATCTGCCCAATCTTGAGGGCGGCGCCCCGCACCTTGCACAGCGTGTCCACGATCCGCGCCGCGTTGGCCTCCGACAGGAAGGGGCTGGAGCCCAGGACGGAGCCGCTGCCGTCTGCGCAAAGGGGGCAGGGAGTGAGGGGGGGGGGGTCCTAGGGCTAGTTCCTCGGGGGGCTGACACCCACATCTCAGCAGCCACCGGCCCCCATGGGAGACCAATGGGCCAGCAAACCAGCTCCCTCCACCCCCCTCTGCCCCCTGCCCCAGCGGCGTATGGGCCACGAGAATCCAGTCTCCAGGGCTGCCCCTTTGACAGCCAGGCAGGAGCCAGCCCCCCACTTACCCCTTGGCTTCGTCTCCCCATAGAGCGAGTTCTTGGCCACCTCTGCCAGGGCCCCGATGCCCAGCCCCACCGCCAGACCTGGGGAGAGAGGCACGGGTCAGAGGGCTGCTGCTCGGGGGGCTGGGCAGAGGGGGCGAGGCGAGGGCGAGCCATCGGCCAGGCCGAGACGTGGGGCGCGCTAGCCCCTTGCTGGCTACTCACGTGCTAGTGAGCTCACCTACTGGTGATACACCACGCACAGACAGAGCAGGGCCCATCCCGTCCAGCAGGAGGCAGTAGGGAAGCGGACAGACAGACACCCCCCCTCCCTCCCCAGAGCAGGGACACGGACGCCCCCCCCCCAGCCCTGGGCTCTCGCGGACTCTACCTCCGAAGCTGGCGAGCCGACCGACGCGCGACGCAGGCACCGTCCGCTCCCGGGCTCTCTCGCTGAGCTGGTGGGAAGAGAAGAGGGGCAGGGCTGGGGGGGGGGCATCGTGTCCAGTAGGGGAGAGTGCAGGGTCCGTGGCGTGGGGGCTCCGTGCCCAGCTCCACCACGGCCCCTGCCCGGTGATGTCCCTGCCCCGCCTAGTGCCTCAGTTTCCCCTCTCCCCCCACCCCGTGTCGATCTGCGCACTCCTTGGGGCAGGGGCTGGTTCTCGCTCTGTGTCTGGGGGGCCCTGATCTTGGTGGGGGTCTACACGGGCTACTGTAATGCACCTAAGAACTCGCTTCGAGATTTGCGGTCAGCGCTCTGTACACAGGCAATATTTAGAAACAACGCCCAGGATTTTAGTACGTGCTGAGGCCCCTTTAAGGTGTCCCAAGCACACCCTTTCCCCCCCCCCCCAGCCCCTTTTGGCTGTCCTGGACCAAGAGTCTAATTAAAAGACACCCCCCCCCCCCCCAGACAGCACTCCCTCCCTGTGCCTGCGTCCCCCCGGCATCTCCCACTGACCCCTCCTCACCTTCTGCCTGGGAGCCCGAGTCGGCTCCTCCGGGCCCATCTTCCGCCTGGCCTCCCGGGCTCTGCGGATGTCGTCGGCCGTGAGAGCTCCCAGCGCCGCGTCTCGGTGGAAGAGCCGGCCGGGGCCGAGACCAGGGCACCCGGAGCCCCTGGTGCCGGTGTGTGCTGCGGGCAGGGGGGGAGGAGCCGACTGGCCAGAAGCCCTCGGAGCTGTGGGGGGTCCCCCTAACAGAGACACGTCTGGGGACTGCTGAGGGGCCCCGTTTGGACCCGATATGCCACCTCTCTCCCTTGGGACGAGCTCCCGGGGCCCCCGGACTCCTGCCTGGAACAGGAGAATCAAGGAATGTGTCTGCGTGTCTGTGCGTGTGTGCGTCTGTGCACGAGCGTCTGTCCGTGCATGAGTGTGTGCGAGTGTGTGTCCGTGCGAGTGTGAAAGGAGCTTGCCCTGAATTCCCTTCACACAACCTCATGGCACCCGGCAGGTCACAAGCACTGTCTGGACCAACCCACCCACCCTTTCCCTTGTGGAAACCTGGAGGGCGACAGGAAAAGCCAGCGTCCCACCACACCCTCTGTGAGGGCGTCCGGGGTGGAAACACTGGTGGACTGTCACCCCCCAGGGCGGGGAGGAGGACTGGCTACTGGGCCAGCCCTCACAGGGTCTGGATGGGTACAAGGGGATACAGCACCAAGCGCGGGACCGGAGAGTCAGAGACATACGAGTAGAGAGAGACACGGATGGGTGGACGGGTGGGATGGATGGAGATGGATGAAGAAGGGAGATGCATGGATGGAGATGGGGTGGACGGATGGATACACATAGGGAAGAGAGGGACGGATGGGTGGACGGGTGGGATGGATGAAGAAGGGAGCTGGACAGATGGAGATGGGATGGACGGATGGATACACACTGGGAAGAGAGGGACGGATGGATGGACGGGTGGGATGGATGGATGGAGACGGGATGGATGGATGGATACACACTGGGAAGAGAGGGACGGATGGGTGGACCGGTGGGATGGATGGAGATGGATGAAGAAGGGAGATGGACGGATGGAGATGGGATGGACGGATGGATACACACTGGGAAGAGAGGTACGGATGGGTGGACAGGTGGGATGGATGGATGGAGACGGGATGGATGGATGGATACACACTGGGAAGAGAGGGACGGATGGGTGGACTGGTGGGATGGATGGAGATGGATGAAGAAGGGAGATGGACGGATGGATAGACACGGGCCGGAGATGAGAGCGAGCTGGGTGGACATGGTGTAACCGGATGGATACGTATGGCGAAGGGAGAGATGGAGGGGAGAGGCGGTTGAATAGAGACGGGATGGCAGGGGGACGGATGGCGACGGGATGGATGGAAGGACGGACAGGAGCAGGTGCAGGGAGGGGGAACGGAAGGACGGTGACGGATGGCTGGGGGGACGGACAGGTGGACGAAGGGGGACGGGAGGAAGGACGGGGGCACGGACAGGTGGATGAAGGGGGACGGCAGGAAGGACGGGGGCACGGACAGGTGGACGAAGGGGGACGGGAGGAAGGACGGGGGGGACAGGTGCAGGGAGGGGGAACGGAAGGACGGTGACGGATGGCCGGGGGGACGGACAGGTGGACGAAGGGGGACGGAAGGAGACGGGCAGGGGGGCCGGGGGCTGCATGTGGTGACAGGCCGGCGAGCCCCACAGCCCCTGACCCCCGCTCCCGGCCGGGGTCACTCACCCTGCGTCCGGCCGGGGCCCCCCCCAGCACCTCGCCCACGGCGCCCCGCAGCGCCCCCCGCAGCTCCGGCCACATGCTGCACCTGCGGGGGGGCAAAGGTCACTGGCCCCGCCTAGCACCCCTCCCCCACGGCCCCTCCCCCACCCCGGGACCGGCCCCTGGCCCCTCCCCCACCCGGGACCGACCCCTCCCCCACGGCCCCTCCCCCACCCCGGGACCGGCCCCTCCCCCTACGGCCGCCCCGCGGGGGTCGCTCCCGGTTCTCACCCGGGTCCGACACCGCGCGCCGGCTCCTGCTGCCGCCTCCGCTTCCAGGTTCAGCGGGGCCCCGCCCCCTCCTGCCGAGAGGAGCCAATCAGGGCCCTGCCCCGCGTGACTGCCGCCACGGACAGCCAATAGGAGGAGCGAGAAAGGGGCGAGGCCCCGCCTCCTGCTGGGGTCCGGGAGCGCTCACGTGTGTTGGGGGCGGGGCAATGCACGCGCGTTTGCACACTCGCAGACCACTTGCACTCTCGTTGCACACTCGTCACGCACTTTATGGCCCCTTCCACACTCACTGCAACAGGGCATGGTCATTGCACACTCACTAGCCCATTGCACACTAATCACACACTCCCCAGTTCATTGCACGCTTGCTGCCCCATTGCACACTAATCACACACTCCCCAGTTTATTGCACACTTACTGGTTCATTGCACACTCACCGGTTCATTACACACTAATCACACACTCCCCAGTTCATTGCACGCTCGCTAGCCCATTGCACACTAATCACACACTCCCCAGTTCATTGCACGCTTGCTGCCCCATTGCACACTAATCACACACACCCCAGTTCATTGCACGCTCATTGGCCCATTGCACACTTGTCCAGCTCCTTGTTCACTCCATGATGCTGCCCATGAGTTCCTGGTCAGCCCCGGGGCCAGTGGCTGGATTCAGGCCTGTGCAGAGCTGGGTTGTGGCTGACCCCGTCCCTGGGGTGCCCTCCCTCCCCCCAGCACGGTTTGGGATGAAAGGTTAAAAACTACAATACTCTTGTCAGGGCACCTGGGGGTGAAAAGGCGAGTTGGGGAGACCCCGGCTCTGCCCCCAAGAGACAAAGACCCCACTCCCCTCCCAGAGATAGAACCCAGGAGTCCTGGCTCCCAGGCCCCCCTGCTCTAACCCACCAGACCCCACTCCCTGAGTTGGGGATTGAACCCAGGAGTCCTGGCTCCCACCACTCTGCTCTAACCACTAGACCCCACTCCCCTCCCAGAGCCGGGGACAGAACCCAGGAGACATCACAAGAAATGCATGACACACAACAATCATGAGATTTTTGTTTTTAATAATATATTTTGGAATCTTCTTATTTGTGGTTCTGGTTTCAGAGCCTGGATCCTGCAGGCGCTTCATGTTTCCAAGCTGTTCTCCACGCTAGCAACGTCCTTTTTATTAAAAATAACAATTCAAGCCTAGAGTTTCAGGGATTGCCCCATGACTCCAGGCGCTGGGGCTTTACGGGAGACCCCAAATAGCAGAAGACTAGTGTCAAAATTGCAAGAGCTGGCCGCTCTGTGACGGAGAAGGCAGACGAATCAAAGACAGTGCGGCCAACTCCCGGGATTTTGTCACAAGTCTTGTGAGATTCCCGGCTCCTGTAGTCAGGGGTTATGTGAGCATCTCCAGTCAGGAAGGGCTAAAACCTGCCCCTTTGAAAGCAGTGGGAGTTTGTCACTGGTTTCAGCAGGATCAGGAGTCCAGCCTGTTTCTCGCACGCACGGCCGCAGGAAACGGGACTTCAGTGGTACCCAAAGGCTGGGAAACCAGCAGGCGAATCAACAGGACCCCCCCCCCCCATCATAACAAATAGTCATTTTAAACATGGGGACTGGAAAGCACATCTCATGAGACTGGGGAGCCTGACGCGGGGTTAAAAACCCCTCGGGATTTTGGGCGGGTGCTTCGTGAAACGAAATCTCGGGGTTTGAAACAGAATCTTGTGGTGCCCCAGCGCGTGAGTTTCGAGCCCTCGGGGGTGGGGACGCTGGACAGGCCCCGCTGTGCCGGGGTGCACTTATCCAGAGGCGCTGGGAGATTGATGGTGGAGCAATCCCATCCCGCCGTGATCTGCGGGGTGGGGGGAGCTTTGTTGTAGCTTCAGGGTTGTGGCCACGTTTGCCATCGCACACCCCCCCCCGGGGTTTGTTAGGACCCACCCAGCTGCTCTTGTTTGTTGTGTCTGGTTCCTTGGCTGGGCTAGCCGGGATATCGGATATCTGCCTGTCTTTGTGTACGGGTTGTGTCTGTGCGTGTGGGTTGTCTTTATGTCTCTGGGTGTGCATGATGTCTGTGTGTTGTGTCTGTGTTTGTGCGTTGTGTCTGGGTGTCATCTCTGTGTCTGCGTGTGTCTGTGTTTGTNATGCCCCAGCGCGTGAGTTTCGAGCCCTCGGGGGTGGGGACGCTGGACAGGCCACGCTGTGCCGGGGTGCGCTTATCCCGAGGCGCTGGGAGATTGATGGTGGAGCAATCCCATCCCGCCGTGATCTGCGGGGTGGGGGGAGCTTTGTTGTAGCTTCAGGGTTGTGGCCACGTTTGCCATCGCACCCCACCCCCCCCGGGGTTTGTTAGGACCCACACAGCTGCTCTTGTTTGTTGTGTCTGGTTCCTTGGCTGGGCTAGCCGGGATATCGGATATCTGCCTGTCTTTGTGTACGGGTTGTGTCTGTGCGCGTGGGTTGTCTTTATGTCTCTGGGTGTGCATGATGTCTGTGTTTGTGCGTTGTGTCTGGGTGTCATCTCTGTGTCTGCGTGTGTCTGTGTTTGTGTTGTCTCTGTGTCTGGGTTGTGTGTCTGCATGTCTCTGTGTGTTGTCTCTGTATCTTGTGTCTGTGTTTGTGTTATCTGTATGTTGTCTTTGTGTCTGTCTGTGTTTGTGGGTTGCGTCTGGGTGTTGTCTCTGTCTCTGTGTTTGTGTGATCTCTGTGTGTTGTCTCTGTGTCTGTGTTGCGTGTCTCTATGTTGGGTCTGCCTGTGTTTGTGTTATCTCTGTGTCTGTGTGTTGTGTGTGGATCCGCCTGTGTTGTGTCCCTGGCCTGCATCCCCTTTCAATCCCCTCAACCCTGATCATTTCCCCCAAGCAGCCAGGGCCATGACCCATCTCTGTCCCCACCCTGCGGCCGGGGCCCAATGTAAGCCCTGACCTCCATCCGCGTGCCCTGGGGGGCCAGATCCCCTAGCGCCAGCTCTGGGCTGGGCCCGACCCGGCCGACACTGCAGGGAAATGACCCACAAGTGAGAAGCAAAGGGAAGCCGGGCGGGTGGGGAAGGGGGAAAGGAGCCGACAGTCCAGCTGTGCCCAGCGGTGCGGGCTGGGCTGGGCGATTCCCGGCTAGATGCCTCCATCCCTTTGCTCTGGAGCGATGGGCAGGGGATATTGGCTGAGCCGAGCCTGGGGTCTGATCCACCACGGCATGGGGCTCTGCTCTGAGGGGAAGCCAGACACCGGGCTGGTGCCGGCGGAGAATCAGGAACGCGTCAGGTCCCGGCTGCAGCTGTGGAAAATCCCAGCCAAGTCAATTCCCATTTCTCTACTCCAGAATGGGCTCAAGGGGAAGGGGAAGGGGAAGGGGAAGGGGGATGAGGGGTGGGAGCCAGGACTCCTGGGTTCTCTCCCCGGCTCTGGGAGGGGAGTGGGGCCTGGTGGTTAGAGCAGGGGGGCTGGGAGCCAGGACTCCTGGGTTCCTGGCTTTGCCACTGACTCCCTGTTTGGCCCTGGGCAAGTCCTTGCCGCCTCTCTTTGTGTCAGTTTCCTGCTGTTGCGGGGGGGCCTGGCCCAGGAGAGGGCGAACCCAGGGACTTGAGCGACGCTCGGGCCCCAGCGTTGGGTGTGATGAGGCAAAGGGCCATTGTGTAACCTCTCGGGACGGTGTGGGTACGTTCCGGGCCACAGGACGGCGCGTGCCGAGCAGCGGGGCCGGCAGGACAGCCGGGGGGGGCAGGACTGGACCCAGGAGGCCAAGAGACTCTCCGCTAGGGACCACCTAGCCCAGTGTCCGGGGTCCCGGTGGTACCGAGCGCTGTCCACCCCCTGGCACCCCTTGGCATTTTTCTTTGTTCTTCCCTCTTTTTCCTGTCCGCAGCTCAGCAATCCCCTGCCCCGATCCTCTCCTGCCTTCTGGCCTTTAAACTGGAGAGTGGGTCGGGGTCAGTCTAAAAATAACAGACAAACAAGAGTTAAAAATAAGCTCCAAGCCCCCTGGCCTGTTTTTGTGGTTTGCCGATGACACTCGCGGGCTGTTTTTAATGACACGCTGCCGTTTCCCCCCACGAAAGACCCAGACAAACACGGGAAAGTGACTAACCGTGTGTCAGTTTCACTCTTTCCCCCGTGTAATGAAAGTGCACAAAATAAAATACACCTGGACCAGAAAAACATCTGGCGGGATTTCCCCTCCTCTCTCTCGTTCTAGGAAGCTCTGCTTTTACCTGTGACGACAGCAGCTTTTCCAACAATCAGACACGGGTTTCTCCAGCTAATGGCGTCCCACGTGAGACGCGAAGGGCTTTTCGACACACACGGGTTGTCCTGCTTTAACTGTCCCTGGCCGGAGCAGTACAGGGTTGTCTGTCTGTCTGGGTGTCCCTCTGAAGCCTGGATGTTGGAGACAGGGGTAGCCCCCTGGTGCAGCTGCTTCCTCCCATCCCAGCAGGGCTTTGTCGAGAAACGGAAGAAATCTTCCATCGACCTCGCTGTGTCTACGCTGGGCCAGCGTAACAGCGGCGCTCACGGGCGTGGGATTTCTCACAACCCTGGGCGCCGTCGCTAGGTCAAGCTAAGGGCAGACTAGGCCTCGATCGGTTAAAAACCCAGCCCAAACCGCCCCTCCCACTGGCACGGGACACAAACCGGGTGCGGGGAAGGCCCAGGTCCGTGACAGAAGCAGCTGACGGCTGGAACTTGGCGTTTCCTGGCTCCTGCTGCCCTGATTTCAGAACCGCGACACTAGGGAGTTTGCGGGAGGAAGTCATGGCCAGGGCCTGTCTCTTCCTGACACGAGAGATTTAAAACCCAACATCGGTCCGCCCAGAGTTTGGGGCATGGAAATTGCATCAGTACAGAAGCCTCTGGCCGCGTTTGCCGGCGACCCAGGCCGCTGGCGAGGGTGGGGACCAGCTCGCTGCCAAGCCACCGCCCGTCTCCTTCTCCCGCGGTCCCTTTGCCAGCCAGCTGCTGGGAAGATTTTTTTCCTGAGTTCCCCATGGAAGAGTCAGGAGACGAGACTGACCAGGGCTTGTTGCTTGCTGGGAAGTGAACCACGGGCCCGTAGCCATCACTGGCCAGCTGCTGGTGCAGAGATACTTGCGTTGGGACGGATTTTCCTTGGGAAGGGAGGGGCCAGGTTCAGCTTAAAACAGCGCTGCTCACTTGTCCCGTGCGGTGGGGGGAATCCAGGCAGTGTCCAGAGCCTGGGGCTGGTGTTCATGGGGAGTGTGACGGGTTCGGTCACAGAAACCCCCTTGGGACTGTCACCTGACGTGCTGGAATTACCTCTGAGCCCATTTTCCCTGCCAGCTTGGGACTCCAGAACCCTGCCTGGTTGAGCCAGACACGCCAGCCTGCTGCAACCCAGACCCAGGGTCTGAACCATGCCCCCAAAGCTGCAGACTTAACTTAAAACAGCGTAAGACGTGCTCCTGTCTCCAGCACCCAGATACCCAACTCCCAACGGGATCCAAACCCCAAATGAATCCATTTTACTCTGTATAAAGCTTATACAGGGTAACCTCATAAATTGTCTGCCCTCTATAACACTGATAGAGAGAGATGCACAGCTGTTTGCTCCCCCAGGAATTAATTACTTACTCTGGGTTAATTAATAAGAAAAAGTGATTTTATTAAGTATAAAAAGTAGGATTTAAGTGGTTCCAAGTAATAACAGACAAAACAAAGTAAGTTACCAAGCAAAATAAAACAAAACACGCAAGTCTAAGCCTAATACAGTAAGAAACTGAATACAGGTAAATCTCACGCTCAGAGATGTTCCAATAAGCTTCTTTCACAGACTAGACGCCTTCCTAGTCTGGGCCCAATCCCTTCCCCTGGTACAGTCCTTGTTCCAGCTCAGGTGGTAACTAGGGGATTTCTCATCACTGCAGCCCCCTTTGTTCTGTTCCACCCCCTTTTATAGCTTTGGCACAAGGCAGGAATCTTTTGTCTCTCTGGGTCCCCACTGCTCCTTCTCAATGGAAAAGCACCAGGTTTAAGATGGATTCCAGTATCAGGTGACATGGTCACATGTCCTGTGAGACCCCCCCAGCCTCCAGTCTTCCCAGCCTGACTCACAGGAAGGTTTACAAGGAAACAGAGCCATTTACAACCAATGGTCCTGGTTGATGGGAGCCATCAAGCTTCCAAACCACCATTAATGGCCCCCACTTCGCATAATTACAATAGGACTCAGAGTTATATTTCATATTTCTAGCTTTAGATACAAGAGTGGTACATTCATACAAATAGGATGACCACACTCAGTAGATTATAAGCTTTGTAATGATACCTTACAAGAGACCTTTTGCATGACGCATATTCCAGTTACATCATATTCACCCTCCTTAGCATATTTTCATAAAATCATATGGAGTGCAACGTCACAGAGAGAACCACGGGGCGCTAGGCGCTGTACGAAAAGCAGGGCTGGTTCCCTCAGTGTCAGATGAGATGACAGGTGGAAACGGACAGAAGTAAACAAGTCATAGAAGCTGAAGAGGAATCAAGGCGCTATTTCCCGTGAGGAGGGTTCGCAGGGCTGGGGATTCAGTGTATTCACTCCCCCGCCTGGGTGTGTAATTAGCTCCGTGTGTCAGGTTAAGGGAGCCGGTGACTTGAGGCCCTGAGCTTAGCCCGGAGGGATCTGAGGGCAGGATCCGGCCTAGGGGAAGGGAGCCGGCGGTTCGCTTGGAATCTGGCGGGGGCCGGGAGAGCGGAACGTGGCTCTGTGCCGTTAAAACGACTTCCCAGCTGGTTTTGAAAAGAAGTTAGATGGGGCGGTGTAATGGTTAGAGCGGGGGGTCTGGGAGCCAGGACTCCTGGGGTCTTTCCCCAGCTCTGGGAGGGGTGTGGGGGCTGGTGGTTAGAGCGGGGGGTGCGGGGGGCCAGGCCTCCTGGGTTCCATCCCCACTTTTGGGGGGGGAGGGGGGGGGGGCGGGGGGGGGGGGGGCGGGGGGGGGGGGGGCGGGGGGGGGGGGGGAGGCGGGACCGCTGGGCTTCCGTTCCCGGCTCGGGGGGGGGAGTGGGGTCTAGTGGTTAGAGCGGGGGGGCTGGGAGCCAGGACTCCTGGGTTCCATTCCCAGCTCTGGGAAGGACTGTGGGGTCGTGGTTAGAGCAGGAGGCTGTGGGTCAGGACTCTGCTCCCAGCTCTGCGACTGACTTGCCGCGTGGCCCGGGGGTAAAGGCCTCAGGTTCCCCACCCGTAAAGCAGGGCCGGTGCCGGCGTGGGAGCTTCGACACCCTCCCGTGAACAACGCTGCGTCTTTGTGTTCCGATTCCTGGTATTACGATTGATCAGGTGCAGCCCGCTGACCCCTCCCCCAGCCACGGACCAGGGCCCTGCTGCGCTCGGTGCTGCACGTAAGCCCTGCAGGGATTCCTTTCCCCTGCGCGCCAAGATTTGCCGAGGGCGAAGCCGGCAGCTGGAAATCGAGTCCATGTAAAGTTCCACATTTCACTCCCGAGCCTCCCCCCACCCCCGCCAAGCCTGGTGCTTTTACACCTCCGGCTTCCTTTTTCAGATCGGTTTTCTTCCCCCTCACCTCCACCCCCGTTGCTGCCTGAAAGACCCACACCAAACAGCGAGGGCAGCGGTGAAACTGACACTCAGCGCTGGCAAAATCCCCCCAGCCAGCTGGAAAAAGAGCTGATCCCCCCCCACGACTCTGTCAGTTACAGGAATCCTCGGAGGGTCGCTTGCAGCAGTGGAAAGGAAAAATGCTTCATGCGACGCTGCGCTGATTCCCCACTCTGCCCTGCCGTCCGCAGACGCTGCCGGGGAAATCAGCACATCCCCCGGGGGGCAGAGATCGCAGGGAGCCCCCAGTCCTGGTCCCGGTGCTTTCTGCTCAACCGGGTCTGGAGTCTGTTCTGCCCTAGTTACAATGACCTCCCGGCGCCGCTGAGGCCTTGTCGTGGGGTGAGGTGCTGCAGTCGAGTGGTTAGAGCACTGCCTGTGGCGTCCGGACGCCTGGGTTCTCTTCTCCGCTCAGCGAGGGAGGTGTTGTCTCATGGTGAGTGCAGAGAACTGGCTGTCAGGACTCCTGGGTTCTCTCCCCAGCTCTGTGACAGGGGTGGGGTCTAGTGGTTAGAGCAGCAAGGGCTGGGGGCCAGGACTCCTGGGTTCTCTCCCCGGCTTTGGGAGGGGAGTGGGGGCTGGTGGGTGAGTGGGGGGGCTGGCAGCCAGGACTCCTGGGTTCTCTCCCCGGCTCTGGGAGGGGAGTGGGGGCTAGTGGTTAGAGCAGGGGGCTGGAAGCCAGGACTCCTGAGTTGCAGTCGCTGTCTCACACCTCCCGAGGACAGACTGTCTCGCTGATGCCCCGTGACTGGTGCTGCTGCTGGTATTTAGCGCCGTGGCCTTGGTTTGGGGACAAACAGGGTGTTTGTGTTCTTGTCTCCCGGGCTGATGCAGGACAGCGTGTGCCCGGGGAGAGGCTGCGGGCACCTGCTCGTCCTTCCCATAGCCTGGTGCGGAGTAACCCGGCCGGGGTGTGCCCGGAGGCGGGGGTAAACCCTGCTTTGGCCGGGTTTGCTGTTTGCCCCAGGGCAGAGGGGAGCTCACGGGGGGAGGGGGGGGGGCTGACGTGTGCCATGAGGGCACAGATGATGTAACCAGTCCCCCCCCCCCCCCCACGCACACTCCTACGTGAACCCACAGCCGCTGGCACCCACGTGTGGGCTTTAAAAATACACGGCAGCAAAAATCCCCATGGGGGGGGGGGAATGAACCCTGCCCCCGCGCTGGGGCATTTAGATGGGCCTCAGGGAGGTCGGGTCCCTGTGGGGCTGGGCGCTGCACAGACCCCAGTGGAAATCAGCCCCCCCCCTCACAGACAGTCCCTGTCCCGAAGGCAGGGTGACCAGATGTCCCGAGTTTATAGGGACAGTCCTGATGTTTGGGTCTTTTTCTTGTACAGGCTCCTATTACCCCCCCACCCCCTGCCCCGATTTTTCACACTGGCTGTCTGGTCTCCCTGCCCGAAGGGCCCCCACTCCGACCAGACGCTAGATGGGGAAACTGAGTCTGGCAGAGGGACTGGCGCGAGGTCGCACAGCGGGTCTGGGCCGAGCCAGGACTTGAACCCAGGTGCCCTGCGTCCCAGCCCTGCCCCCCACTCCCCCATGGGGTGGGCAGAGCACCCCCGGGTGGCTGCCTCGTGCCCGCGCCGGGGCCTGCCTCCTGTCGCTGTCATGGAAAATTCTCTGCCAGACGGCCTGGTTGCTTGGCAACCCCCTGGCGTCGTCACCCCCCCTCCCCGGGCCCCCCCGTCCAGGTTTGGATGCCAGCCAGAGGGGAGGGCTCAGGCTGCGTCGGAAAGAGGGAGCTGGCGCAAAGGGGAAGCGTGGGGCCGTGGGGCTGGCAGGCCATGAAGCTAGGGGACAGGAGCCCCCATCGGGTAAGTACCCGCGGGGCGCTCGGGGCAGGGGATCGGAGAGCAGGTGTGACAAAGCGGGACACTCTGGGGTTTTGGGGGCGGGAGAGGTGTCTGTGTAAGACAAAGCCCCGAATAGCAGGATGTGGGGTTACCCAAGGTGGGTCCAGGGCTCGGCCCGGGGACCCCGTCTGC
This sequence comes from Platysternon megacephalum, assembly GCA_003942145.1. Classification (NCBI taxonomy): domain Eukaryota; kingdom Metazoa; phylum Chordata; order Testudines; family Platysternidae; genus Platysternon; species Platysternon megacephalum. Next base: position 43,013 of record QXTE01000696.1, read on the forward strand.
TCTGGCCCTTGGGGTGCCAGGCCCCAGCTGCTGGGGGCAGGAAGGGGGATCCCGTTGGGCTCTGTGCCTCAGCTTCCCCAGGTGGGCATGAGGGGCTGACCCAGCTCCCGGGGGCTCCGGGACATGGAGAGGTTACCGGGCACCTCGACCGCCAGCCTGGGGACCCGGACCAAACCTCGCTCCAGTGACACCCCCCCAGCGAGACAGCTCGGTCCTCGCCCGGCAGTGACAGAACCCAGGCGTCCGGGCTCCCTGCTCTAACCACTAACTCCCCCCACCCCTCCCCCTGGGGATAGAACCCAGGCGTCCGGGCTCCCTGCTCTAACACTAACTCCCCCCACCCCTCCCCCCGGGGATAGAACCCAGGCGTCCAGGCTCCCAGCTCCCCCCCCCCCAGGCGTCCTGCCCTTTTATCCAGCGGACAATGGCCCCCTGCGCGTTGCCATAGTGATTCGCCCCGGGCGCTGGGCTTTGTCTGGCCGTGGAGTGGGGGGGGACGACGACTCCAGAGCCCCCCCCCCCATTGGCTGCCTGCCCAGGGGCCAGGCCGGGGGGGGCTCTTTGCAGGTGCCCCTGGTGGCTCAGCTCTGCCCCCCCCCCGACGGCTCCGCAGCAGGAGCAGAGTGGGGGGTTACACATCCGGGGACCCCCCCAGCAGCGACTGTCCCACTGCCCCTCCCTGGCGAGCTGGGGGCGCAGAGAGAGGGGTCGCGCCAGGGACTCAGTGCAGAGCCAGGAGAGCCCCCCTGCTCTAACCACCAGCCCCCACTCCCCTCCCAGAGCCGGGGATAGAACCCAGGAGTCCTGGCCCCCAGCCCCCCCTGCTCTAACCCACCAGCCCCCACTCCCCTCCCAGAGCCGGGGCTAGAACCCAGGAGTCCTGGCTCCCAGCCCCCCCCGCTCTAACCCACCAGCCCCCACCCCTGTCACAGAGCTGTGGAGAGAACCCAGGAGTCCTGGCTCCCAGCCCCCCCCGCTCTAACCCACCAGCCCCCACCCCTGTCACAGAGCTGGGGAGAGAACCCAGGAGTCCTGGCTCCCAGCCCCCCCTGCTCTAACCCACCAGCCCCCACCCCTGTCACAGAGCTGGGGAGAGAACCCAGGCGTCCTGGCTCCTGGGATGAGCAGACGTTCTCGAGCGCTGTTTCCCTATGGTGCCCTTTGCCCGTGTGTGATCCTTGGCCCCGGGCTGACCCGCCATGGCAGCCCCCAGGGGACCTTTGAGCTGAAAGCTGCCAACTGGTCACCTGGAGCCAGGCCCCCGCGCCCTGCCCAGAACCCGGCCCGACTCCCAGCCGTTGGGGTGGGGCTGGCCCGAGCCCACAGGCCCCTCGAGGAGCGAATGCACCTGGAGCTCATGGCAGAATGCCCCCCGCGTGCCACGCCGCCGGCTGGTGAAACCCTCGGCCTGGTTTCCCTGGGGGGCCGCGGGGGAGCGGATCGGGTCGGCCCCTCTGTGCGCCGCCAGTGTGGGATAAATAACCCCGCACCGCCCCTGCGTGTGGCCACTGCCCCGGCTGGGCGCGCCGCGTCGGGCTCAGCGGGAGCCCCGTGCCCCTGGGGGGCTGCCCCACGGCCGCTGTGCCGAGCCCCCAGGGCCCCGGCTGTCGGGAATGAAAGGGGCTCTCGGAACCGCCTGAAAACGGGGCCTTCAGAGCCGGACTCCTGGGTTCTCTTCCCACACCCTTCGAGGGCCTCGCAGCCGTCCGGGCGTCCGCCCTGGTGCCGTCTCTCTGGGGCGGGGCGACGCCGGTGCCAGGGCGCTGTTACCCCTGCCTCGCAGGTGGGGAAACTGAGCCGCAGGGCAGCAGTGACTCAGGGCAGACCCAGATCTCCTGGGTTCCAGCCTGGAGCCTCCACAAGTCCGGCCCCCCTGGCCCACGGGTTCAGTCTATGGCTGCTTGTGGGGGGTTGGCCCTGCTCTGTGCCTCAGTTTCCCCCTTCCCCCCCCCGTAGCACCCGGCTGATGCTCCCTGCGGCGCGGGCGGCTTCACGGTGCTTTGGAAGGGGAAGAGGAAACGGGCTGGGACGCTGAGCGCCCAGCGCACCTGCCCCCGCCCTGGCAGTCACGTGCAGAGCAGACAAACCTGTTGGGATGGAAACCCTGACGGGCCCCAGCCTCCGCTTTCCCATGACAAGTCTCTGACTCCCTGCCCTGCCCCCCGACGCCACCCAGACGCGGGGCGGGACGGGGCAGGTCCACGCCTGGGGTTGGGCAATTACTGGATGGGGCAGCTTGGGACGGGGATCTGAGATCCAGCGAAAATTGGCTTCCCGAGAGGGGGTATTCTTTAAAAGCTGCTTTCCCGGGTAAGTGAGACCCAGCCACGTAGCTGTTAGCAGGGGAGCGCCTTGATATCCTGACCAAGGTGGGGCCCCTCTGTGCCTGGCGCCGCCCAGACCCCGGCCAAGATCAGGGCCCCGTCGCGCCGGGCGCTGCCCAGACCCCGGCCAAGATCGAGGGCACGTCGTGCCGGGCGCTGCCCAGACCCCGGCCGAGATCAGGCCCCGTCGCGCCGGGCGCTGCCCAGACCCCGGCCGAGATCAGGCCCCGTCGCGCCGGGCGCCGCCCAGACCCCGGCCGAGATTGGGGGCCCCTCTGTGCCTGGCGCCGCCCAGACCCTGGCCGAGATTGGGCCCCGTCGCGCCGGGCGCTGCCCAGACCCCGGCCGAGATCAGGGCCCCGTCGCGCCGGGCGCTGCCCAGACCCCGGCCGAGATCGGGGCCCGTCGCCCCGGGCGCTGCCCAGACCCCGGCCGAGATCGGAGCCCCGTCGCGCCGGGCGCTGCCCAGACCCCGGCCGAGATTGGGGCCCCGTCGCGCCGGGCGCTGCCCAGACCCCAGCCGAGATTGGGGCCCCGGCGCGCCGGGCGCTGCACAGACCCCGGCCGAGATTGGGGGCCCGTTGCGCCGGGTGCTGCCCAGACCCCAGCTCTTCTCCCCATGTCACTTCTGGGGGACTGAGGCCTGGGGAGATGCAAGGAGTTGCCCAAGGCTGCCCCATACATCAGTGGCAGAGCCAGGAGTCCTGCCTCCAGTCCCAGGCCCTCGCCGCTGGCCCGGGCTCCCCCGGGGTCTGCAGCCAGGCCGACCTGGTACAAATCTTGGTTGTGGCTCGGCCCTGATCAGACCAGCAGGTTTCTGCTTGGAGCCCACGGCCGCCTCGCAGAGTCAGCAAGAAACCGCGAGGTGCTTGTGATGGAAAATGTGCGTCAGGCTGGGGCCGGGGGAAGTTCTCTGGGTGAAACGCTGAGCGGTGCGGGGGGAGGGGGTGTCTGTTGGAAGGGTGAAGCTGGTGCAGCCGTGAGCTGGTTTGGTAACAATGGCTGAGGCTCGTGGCTGTGTTGTGTGCTTGAGAAACCCCTAGAACCCAGGAGTCCTGGCTCCCAGCCCCCCCCTGCTCTAACCACTAGACCCCACTCCCCTCCCAGAGCCGGGGATAGAACCCAGGAGTCCTGGCTCCCAGCCCCCCCTGCTCTAACCACTAGACCCCACCCCCTCCCACAGCTGGGAGAGAACCCAGGAGTCCTGGCTCCCAGCCCCCCGCTCTAACCACTAGACCCCACTCCCCTCCCAGAGCTGGGAGAGAACCCAGGAGTCCTGGCTCCCAGCCCCCCATGCTCTAACCAC
>QXTE01000696.1:51891-135298 GCA_003942145.1 Platysternon megacephalum
AGAACCCAGGAGTCCTGGCTCCCAGCCCCGCCACTCACTGAGGTCTGTGTTTGCTCCCCGACAGGTGGTGGGGAGCTCTCTGCTGTTTGTCCATGACCGGACGGGGCTGGCCAAGGTCTGGATGATCGACTTTGGCAAGACGGTGCCGCTGGCCGGGGGGCAGACACTGACGCACCGGCTGCCGTGGGTGGAGGGGAACCGGGAGGACGGCTACCTCTGGGGCCTGGACAATCTCATCGCCATCTTCAGCACCATGGAGCAGGACTGAGCCGGGCGCCGGCGTGCAATAGCCGGGCACTGCCATGCGGTGCCCTCCCGGCCTCTTATTTATACAGCCAGATATGCTACAGCCCCGCTCGGAGCTGGGGCTCATCGCGCCCCGTCTGCCTGGGCCAGGCACCGCTGCAGGGAGAGGATATGGGCAGTGCCTGGCCCGCCACACAGACGTCACGGGACCCGGTTTACACCAGCTAACGGGAAGGGGCGAGAACTGGTCCCGTCTCGGAGCGGAGCCATTTCCCGCTCAGCTGTTCGTTCCGCGGCCCAGCCGGAGGGAGAGCGAGGCCGGGGGAGCCCTGGGAAGGCCGCGATTGGCTCCCGGGGCTGGAGCTTCGGGGGCGCTCGACGGGAGACACCAGCGTTTCGGAGGGCACTGGCTCAGCGATCCTGCACTCCAGGCCCCGGCAGTGACCGAACGGGGCTCGGATCCTCCGGGGCCCTCTCCTGTTCACGGCCCATTTTCCTTCAGCTCTGCTTAATTTCGCAGCTGGGTCCGGGGGGGCGAGGCCTCCCAGCCCCGATTCCTGCCCCTGCTGGTATCAGAGCCAGCCCCACCCCCGGGCTGCTCCAGGGACCTGATCTGCAGGGAGCTGCCGTGGGCAGGGTAGCAGCTCCCCCACCGTACCCATTCAGGTGAGGTTCAATTCGAGACACTTTAGACGACTTTTTGGCAATAGCGACTGGGCCCTGGCGTGGCGGGCGGCTGTGGGCTCTGACGCGACCCTCCCGGGCTGCAGGGTTCTCGTCCCTTCCCCTGAAGTCTTTGTGGCCCTGCTGGAGGGTCGGATGCGGCCGGCGATTTCCACCCCCTGCACTTTGTTCTGCTGTGGCAAGGAGCCTCCGCCGGCCCCTGTGGCCTGGGAACAGCCGGCTGGGAAAGGAGACCCCTGACGTACTGCAAAGCTTGCGCCCGCCGTGGGGAGCTCAGGGGGTTGCCTGTGGCTGAGTCTATCCTAGCCCGGGGGTGGTTTTCCTGGCGGCTGGAGAGCTGTGTGGCTCTGCTGGGGTGAGCCTGGCTGGAAAGCTCGGCCCGTCTTTACAGGGGTCTCGGCCCTTTGAGAACCAACTGGGACGCCACCTCCGCTGCCAGCCCAGCCTTGGGCTCACCATGGCTCTCGCCCTTCGCGCAGGCACGGCCAGCCGCGGGCCACCTCTCTGCCAGGCTCCCGGCCCGGGGCGAGGAACGCACGTGCCGCAGCTGATTCACAAGGCCCCGCGTGAGGCGCCTGGGTTCCTCTTGCTCTGCCGCGCTCCGTGCCGCGTCTGCTGAGCATCTCACGGGCAGAACCAACCCCCTGGGAGTCGCTTCCACCTGCCCCAGCTTCAAGCCTGGCCAGTCTGGGGAGCCTTTTCCAAGGCACAAGCGACGTGTGGATTCAGGAGCTCTGGCTTCATTAGGCCCGACCCTAGCGGCAGAGATGACCAAGGGCACTGCCAGGAGCTGCCTGAGCCGTGGCCGCCTCGTGCGGGAGCCGGTCAGATCTGCAGCCCCTGCCGGGTTCAGCTCTGGCTGAGCACGGACTCACTGCCCCTAGGAGCTTGTGGGAGCAGGCGGGCGCGGCTCAGGGGACCATCCTCGGGCTCAGGAGCACAGCGTGTAGCCGGCCAGGTGTTCGCTCCAGTCCCTCGAGTGCGGCACTGGGCCCTTCCGAATCCAGCCGCCTGGGGCTCTGGCTGCTCTCAATAGCGCTGGGTCGCACGGGCAGGGCAGAGGCCAAGCGCTGGAAATGCGGCTGCCCCGGCTGAGCCACCGGCTCCGAGCCTTTGGTTCAAAACGCGGAGAGCAGCTGCCAGGGGTGCTAGTCCCTGCCGGCCATTCCCGGCCAGCCCAGCGCCCCGCAGCGGAACTGACAGCAGCACTCAGAGTCCCCAGCCGAGATCTGGGCAGGACATTCTCAGGACCGAGCCTTGTCCCTGGCCCATTCCCCGGCGTGGGGCTCTGCCGCCCCTCTGGGGATGGGAACATGGCCAGGCCTCTGGGGCCGGAACCTGTCAAATAAACAGAACCTGCCGGTGTGGAACCAAACAGCCTTTGTCTTTAATGCATGTTTGCTGGGCGTGGGTTAAAGTTCCCAAGTTCGCTGTATGACAGCAGCTCTAGAGAGCCGAGACTATCGCGCCGGGCGCTGCCCAGACCCCGACCGAGACCAGGGCCCCGTCGTGCCGGGCACTGCCCAGACCCCGACCGAGACCAGGGCCCCGTCGCGCCGGGCGCTGCCCAGACCCCGACCGAGACCAGGGCCCCGTCGCGCCGGGCGCTGCCCAGACCCCAACCGAGACCAGGGCCCCATCGCGCCGGGCGCTGCCCAGACCCCGACTGAGATCAGGGCCCCGTCGGGCCGGGCGCTGCCCAGACCCCAGCCGAGATCAGGGCCCCGTCGCGCCGGGTGCTGCCCAGACCCCAATTGAGATCAGGGCCCCGCCGGGCCGGGTGCTGCCCAGACCCCAACCGAGATCAGGGCCCCGTCGCACCGGGCGCTGCACAGACCCCGGCCAAGATCAGGGCCCCGTCGCGCCGGGCGCTGCCCAGACCCCGGCTGAGATCGGGGCCCCGTCGCGCTGGGCACTGCCCAGACCCTGGCTGTTCTCCCCATGTCACTGCTGGGGGACTGAGGCCTGGGGAGATGCAAGGAGTTGCCCAAGGCTGCCCCATACATCAGTGGCAGAGCCAGGAGTCCTGCCTCCAGTCTCAGGCCCTCGCCGCTGGCCCGGGCTCCCCCGGGGTCTGCAGCCCGGCCGACCTGGTACAAATCTTGCTTGTGGCTCGGCCCTGATCAGACCAGCAGGTCTCTGCTTGGAGCCCACGGCCGCCTCGCAGAGTCAGCAAGAAACCGCGAGGCGCTTGTGATGGAAAATGTGCGTCAGGCCAGGGCCGGGGCCAGGGGAAGTTCTCTGGGTGAAACGCTGAGCGGTGCGGGGGGGGAGGGGGTGTCTGTTGGAAGGGTGAAGCTGGTGCAGCCGTGAGCTGGTTTGGTAACAATGGCTGAGGCTCGTGGCTGTGTTGTGTGCTTGAGAAACCCCTAGAACCCAGGAGTCCTGGCTCCCAGCCCCCCCTGCTCTAACCACTAGACCCCACTCCCCTCCCAGAGCCGGGGATAGAACCCAGGAGTCCTGGCTCCCAGCCCCCCCTGCTCTAACCACTAGACCCCACCCCCTCCCAGAGCTGGGAGAGAACCCAGGAGTCCTGGCTCCCAGCCCCCCCACTCACTGAGGTCTGTGTTTGCTCCCCGACAGGTGGTGGGGAGCTCTCTGCTGTTTGTCCATGACCGGACGGGGCTGGCCAAGGTCTGGATGATCGACTTTGGCAAGACGGTGCCGCTGGCCGGGGGGCAGACACTGACGCACCGGCTGCCGTGGGTGGAGGGGAACCGGGAGGACGGCTACCTCTGGGGCCTGGACAATCTCATCGCCATCTTCAGCACCATGGAGCAGGACTGAGCCGGGCGCCGGCGTGCAATAGCCGGGCACTGCCATGCGGTGCCCTCCCGGCCTCTTATTTATACAGCCAGATATGCTACAGCCCCGCTCGGAGCTGGGGCTCATCGCGCCCCGTCTGCCTGGGCCAGGCACCGCTGCAGGGAGAGGATATGGGCAGTGCCTGGCCCGCCACACAGACGTCACGGGACCCGGTTTACACCAGCTAACGGGAAGGGGCGAGAACTGGTCCCGTCTCGGAGCGGAGCCATTTCCCGCTCAGCTGTTCGTTCCGCGGCCCAGCCGGAGGGAGAGCGAGGCCGGGGGAGCCCTGGGAAGGCCGCGATTGGCTCCCGGGGCTGGAGCTTCGGGGGCGCTCGACGGGAGACACCAGCGTTTCGGAGGGCACTGGCTCAGCGATCCTGCACTCCAGGCCCCGGCAGTGACCGAACGGGGCTCGGATCCTCCGGGGCCCTCTCCTGTTCACGGCCCATTTTCCTTCAGCTCTGCTTAATTTCGCAGCTGGGTCCGGGGGGGCGAGGCCTCCCAGCCCCGATTCCTGCCCCTGCTGGTATCAGAGCCAGCCCCACCCCCGGGCTGCTCCAGGGACCTGATCTGCAGGGAGCTGCCGTGGGCGGGGTAGCAGCTCCCCCACCGTACCCATTCAGGTGAGGTTCAATTCGAGACGCTTTAGACGACTTTTTGGCAATAGCGACTGGGCCCTGGCGTGGCGGGCGGCTGTGGGCTCTGACGCGACCCTCACGGGCTGCAGGGTTCTCGTCCCTTCCCCTGAAGTCTTTGTGGCCCTGCTGGAGGGTCGGATGCGGCCGGCGATTTCCACCCCCTGCACTTTGTTCTGCTGTGGCAAGGAGCCTCCGCCGGCCCCTGTGGCCTGGGAACAGCCGGCTGGGAAAGGAGACCCCTGACGTACTGCGAAGCTTGCGCCCGCCGTGGGGAGCTCAGGGGGTTGCCTGTGGCTGAGTCTATCCTAGCCCGGGGGTGGTTTTCCTGGCGGCTGGAGAGCTGTGTGGCTCTGCTGGGGTGAGCCTGGCTGGAAAGCTCGGCCCGTCTTTACAGGGGTCTCGGCCCTTTGAGAACCAACTGGGACGCCACCTCCGCTGCCAGCCCAGCCTTGGGCTCACCATGGCTCTCGCCCTTCGCGCAGGCACGGCCAGCCGCGGGCCACCTCTCTGCCAGGCTCCCGGCCCGGGGCGAGGAACGCACGTGCCGCAGCTGATTCACAAGGCCCCGCGTGAGGCGCCTGGGTTCCTCTTGCTCTGCCGCGCTCCGTGCCGCGTCTGCTGAGCATCTCACGGGCAGAACCAACCCCCTGGGAGTCGCTTCCACCTGCCCCAGCTTCAAGCCTGGCCAGTCTGGGGAGCCTTTTCCAAGGCACAAGCGACGTGTGGATTCAGGAGCTCTGGCTTCATTAGGCCCGACCCTAGCGGCAGAGATGACCAAGGGCACTGCCAGGAGCTGCCTGAGCCGTGGCCGCCTCGTGCGGGAGCCGGTCAGATCTGCAGCCCCTGCCGGGTTCAGCTCTGGCTGAGCACGGAACTCACTGCCCCTAGGAGCTTGTGGGGCAGGCGGGCGCGGCTCAGGGGACCATCCTCGGGCTCAGGAGCACAGCGTGTAGCCGGCCAGGTGTTCGCTCCAGTCCCTCGAGTGCGGCACTGGGCCCTTCCGAATCCAGCTGCCTGGGGCTCTGGCTGCTCTCAATAGCGCTGGGTCGCACGGGCAGGGCAGAGGCCAAGCGCTGGAAATGCGGCTGCCCCGGCTGAGCCACCGGCTCCGAGCCTTTGGTTCAAAACGCGGAGAGCAGCTGCCAGGGGTGCTAGTCCCTGCCGGCCATTCCCGGCCAGCCCAGCGCCCCGCAGCGGAACTGACAGCAGCACTCAGAGTCCCCAGCCGAGATCTGGGCAGGACATTCTCAGGACCGAGCCTTGTCCCTGGCCCATTCCCCGGCGTGGGGCTCTGCCGCCCCTCTGGGGATGGGAACATGGCCAGGCCTCTGGGGCCGGAACCTGTCAAATAAACAGAACCTGCCGGTGTGGAACCAAACAGCCTTTGTCTTTAATGCATGTTTGCTGGGCGTGGGTTAAAGTTCCCAAGTTCGCTGTATGACAGCAGCTCTAGAGAGCCGAGACTATCGCGCCGGGCGCTGCCCAGACCCCGACCGAGACCAGGGCCCCGTCGTGCCGGGCGCTGCCCAGACCCCGGCCGAGATCAGGGCCCCGTCGCGCCGGGCGCTGCCCAGACCCCAGCCGAGATCAGGGCCCCGTCGCGCCGGGCGCTGCCCTGACCCCAGCCGAGATCAGGGCCCCGTCGCGCCGGGCGCTGCCCTGACCCCAGCCGAGATCAGGGCCCCGTCGCGCCGGGCGCAGCCCAGACCCCGGCCGAGATCAGGGCCCCGTCGCGCCGGGCGCTGCCCAGACCCCGGCCGAGATCAGGGCCCCGTCGCGCCGGGCGCTGCCCAGACCCCAACCGAGATCAGGGCCCCGTCGCACTGCAGAGACACAGTCCCTGCTCTCAAGAGCTAACAGTGGCGGGTGGCAGACAGGAAGCGTTAAGTTATTTTCAGAGCCGGCCACAAGTACCTGCCGTTTCCTGGCGCCGTGGCCCCAAACCAGGAATCTGGGACATTCTGAAAAGCGTCACTGGGTGGAAGAGCAGCAGCTCCTCCCCCCCGGCCGCAGCCCGGCGGGCATCAGGGCTTCCTGCGGCACAGGAAAAAGGGGCTGGGGCTGCACCCGGCACTGTAACCCCAGCGGCTGTCTCCTCAGTGGGTCTGAGTAGGATACGCCCTGCCCCTCCCCGTGCACCGCTCCGTCTCCAAGCGCTCTGCAAAGGAGGGCAGGATCATCGGCTCCATTTTGCAGAGGGGAAACTGAGGCACGGAGCGGGGAAGAGCGGCAGAGCCAGGCCCTCCCCGAGTCCCAGATCAGTGCTCCAACCACTAGGCCCTGCTGTCCCTCGTAGCATGGGCAGGCCCAAGGGCTGCAGGGAGTCTCCGCCGCCCGGTGCTCCAGTGGCTCCTAGCGCTCGGGAGCAGGGGGTGGCCCGGCTGGCTGGGGCAGGGCGCGCTGTGCGGTCCGTGGGTGCAGCAGCACGGTCTTGCCGCAGAGCCCCGCCCTCACGCCTCCCGCGGGCACCACGTAGGCCTTGCCGTCGCCCGCCCGCTTGGGGCAGAAGTCGGTCAGCTGGGCGTTGCTCTCGTGCGCCTGCCGGTAGCTCCACAGCTGGGGGCGCCAGCTCTTGCCCTGCTTGGAGAGCAGGTAAATCTCCAGCACGTCCTCCGGGGCGGGCGGGGGGCAGGCCAGGCCGGGGCGGAAGAGGCCGGCGATCTCCCCGTCCTCCTGGCAGGCCGGGCTGAGGGCGCCGCCCCTGAGGCCCAGCAGGAGTCCTGCAGGGGGAGAGGAGCTAGCCAGTCTCCCCAGGGCAGTTCCAGCCTGTCCGAGCAGCCCCGCCACGCCCCTGGGATCACCGGGCCAGTGTGGGGGGCAGCCCCCCCGGATGGGTCCCCGTGAGCCGCTGTCGGCCCGTGCCCGGCCAGCTGCCACCCCCTTGTGGTTAGCCTTGGCAATGCAGTCAGGCCGACTCGCTCTCCTGGTTTCTTTCTCCCTGTGCCAAGGGGCGGGCGCAGGAAGCCCGGCTCTGAGCGGGGTTGTCCCCACGCCCCAGCCTTAGGATGCTGGGAGCCCCAGGCCCTTCCATGGGGAAGTTTGGGGGTGGACTGGGGCAAGTCGCGGTGGCTGCAGGGAGCTGCCCGGGAACAGGGCAAACGGCCTGGGCAGGAGGGGTCCGAGGCCCGTTCGCCGCAGCCCCAGAAGCCGTCCCCCGCCAGGACGTACCTGAGACGACGGCCCAGTGGGCTTTGTAGCCGCGTCTCCTGCAGGGCTCGTGGTTGGAGTCCTCGTCGTAGCTGGGACGGCCGTTAAGGTTTGCCAAGGGGGCTGGCGGGGAAGGGGCACGTGGGGAGAGCAGGCCCCTGGAGAAGTGCTCTGCCCCCAGGCGCTGACTGGGCACACATGGGGTCGCTAAACCTCTCCAACCAGAGAGGGGCTGGAGCATTAAATCTGCTGCTGTCCGAACCTGCGGGCTCTGGACGCCGCCGCAACGGCTGCCTCGGAAGGGTGGGGCACAGGGGGGTAGGCGTGGGTGGGGCATTTAACCACTGGGAGGGAGAAGGCACCTGCCCCCCATTCATCTCCCCCCACTGCAGCCAGGAAGAGGAGACACGAGAGATGTGGCCACGTCCCGCCCCAGAAGTGGCCGCATCTGCCTCTAAAATGACACCACCAGGCCCGCTCTACAGGGGTATCAGAACTGCGCCAGCCCTGCCCATGGGTGCAGGCTGCGGTGCGGCTCCCATGGGCTCGCCGGGCATGGGAAGGATACGGCAGTAGGAAGGGGCAGCCAGCGGTCAGATGGTGAAGGATCCTGCCCCGGTTCTCTCCCTCCAGACCTCCCGAGAGCAGCTCGGCCCGGCACTGGAACAGCTCCTCGGCCAGCTGGGCCATGTCAGCCGCTGGGATGGACAGGGACAGGAATTCAAGCTGCCCCAAGGCCCACCCCCAGCAACGCAGCCTGAGCTCGGGTCATGGCCCCTGGCTTCCTGCTCCCCTAAGCCGCGCTCCGAAAACGCGCTGCCGGGGGGACGTGATCCGACATGGGCTCTGCAGCCTAGCAAAGGGCGGACACGACCCAGTGGCTGGGAGGTGAAGCTGGACAAATTCAGACAGGAAATGGGCAGAGATTTGTAACGGGGAGGGGAAGGAACTATCGGAACGATTTCCGGTTCTCCAGCACTGGAGCTGTTGGAATCAAGATGGGCTGTTTTTCGGAAAGCTCCTGTTCACACGGGAGCGAATTCAGGGAAGGCCCGTGTTCTACGGGAGGTCGGACCAGCTGCTCCCAACGGTCCCTGCCAGCCTGAGACACGATGAATCAGAGAGAACACACCCCGCGGCATTTATACAGGCCGAGCTCACTGGGGCCTGCACTCAGGATTTCATCAGCAGCCCAACGACAGCGGGTGTTTTTCCTGACAAAGCTCCACCTCCTGGAGTCCTGGGATTCCGCAAAATCCTCAACTTTCATTGAAAATACAAGTGTCCAGCCCTGCTGGCTGTGGAGAAAAGCTGGGAATCATGTGCCTGAAAGGCTCCAAAGGTGAATCCCTGGCCCCAAGTGCTCGGTATACGCTCATGATCTCGGACTACTCAGGGCCCGGCTTCCAGACGAACCTTCTGCCTCGGACAGAAACCTCCAAGCGCTCGCTCCTCACGGGAAATTAACAGCCCGGCTGTGGGGGTTTTCCCCTAAATCAAGGAGCTTGCAAGTTTTCAAGCAAACTAATCCCGCGGGGGGCACAGAGGTGGGAGCTGCTGCCGTGCAGAGAGCAGGGTTCGGAGAAGGGACAATTAGACCATCTAGTCTGGCCTCCTGTCCAGCCCGGGCTGTTCCACGGCACCCAGCTCCCCCTGCATCGAGCCCCTCCGGGAAGGCGTCCGGTCCCCAGCAACGCTCTAGGGGCCAGAGACTGAACTCCTGTGCTACGTCCTGCCTCTGGGCACTTCCTCCCGCAGTCACACCCCAGACCGGGCCCTGGAGGCTCCCCCGGGTGCCCAGCCCAGCTCCTGTGCCCCCCCCCAGTCACCGACCTGAGAACATTTCCCCTTGGGCGGTGTAGCCTCTCTCCAACGCCACCTGCACGATCCTCTCCAGGGAGACGTCCTGGGACAGGCTGAGGAGGGAGCCTGCCATCCACAGCGCCACCAGCCCGCACCTAGTGGGGGAGAGAGCAGAGACATTGCAGGGAGCCTGGGTCCCACGGGCTGAGCTCGGCCAGTCCCCCTCCCAGGGCGCTGGGTTCAGAGACGGGGATTTCTCTGCAAGCCTTGGAACGCTTCCCTGGGTTCCCGTGTCCTTAGGCCTCTTCCCCCTCGGCGTTCCCAGCCTCCCTAGGTTTTTCGCCTCCCCCTGCAGCCTGGGGCGCGGGTCACTGGCTGGGCTCATCTGGGCACGTCTCACTGAGTCGATTCCCTGCCATCACAGGGGCCTGGGGCAGCGGTGGCACCTTGGGGGCTCCTGTTCCCTGCCTGGGCTCACCAGAGCTTATCCCCGAGGACTGAAATGCTCTAACTCAACTCGCTGGGCTCACACATCGGTAACGGGGTGAGACTGAAGGGTCTGGCCCATCCAGGAGATCAGGCTAGCGAACGGGCCGTCTGGCCACAGATGCTAGCTCCAGCAAGGCCTCCATTCCTCCAGGGGAGTGGGGTACGGCTCGCTGAGGCTGCGGCCCCCCGGCTGGGGTTCGGGGGAGCTCCCGCTTTGCCTGGGGGCACCTGTTTAAGATGGAAAAGGCCAGGTGTGGGGTTTTTAAAGGCAGATCCCGAGTCAGACGTGAGGTTTAGACCAACCCGTCTGCCCTTGTGCTGCCTGCTCACGATCCTTTTCCCTCCGACGCGGCGAGTAACGTTCCCCCGGCCCTTTGCGCGCTTGCCCGCCGCTCGGGCGGAGCTCCCCGCAAACATCCGCACGGCTCCCTCCTCGGCCTCCTGCGCCCGCCGGGAAATGCTCCTTTGCCGGGACGGCTCCAACAGACTTCCCAGCGGTTAGGCCGCTGGTGGGGGGAGATCCCTGCCTGCCACGCTGAGTGGTACGGCCTCCTTGATTCCCGCGCTGCCTGTCCGTCTGCATCGGCCGGCTCTTCTCTTAGACCTAGACTGCGGGTCTCTGGGGCGGGGACTGTCTGTTGGGAGGTTTATACAGGACCGGGCCCAATGGGCTGGGCTGCCTAGGCGCTACCGTAACACAGCAGCTGGCTCCCTGCTCAGACCCAGGCTGGCCACCCCTATGCTCCCCCTGAGGCCCAGGCACAAAAGAGCTCTTGGCAACTGCTTGGGAGGGACCAAGCAGGGGAAGCTGTAGATCCATGGGACTGACTGAGACCCCTGGGTGGGTCCAGCCCCCGGGGAAAGCTGCCTCCGGCGGCGTTTGGCCAGACAGAGAGGAAGCGGTTGCAATACTCACTGAGGCCCCTCTTGGATTAAGGACGGCACCGCCCTGTTGTACAGGAGCCACTTGCAATGCCCGCTAAAGCTGGAAGACAGAACCAAGCAAACACTTACTGGGCATTTGCCGGCCGGCCCCCACCCGCCAGCACTTCCTCCCCTGCACAATGAATGAGACGCTTTCGTCTCCTCCCCGAGCACTAAGCACAGGGCTGACTGCGGCTACCTCTGGGCTGTCTGATGGCCACACGGCAATGCCCCACTATGGGACAGGAAGTGGCCCACAGTCCTGGACCCAGCTGGCCCCTGCAGAGGGAATTTAGGGAGGCAACGTGGAATTAGCTGAGTTAGGGCCTGGCCAGGACCCCAGGGTTCACCACACCTGGACGTTGAGGCAAAGAGCAGAGACTAGGAACTAAGTTTTATGTCTCTTTGGAATTCTGGGCACTTCCAGCAACACAGAGACTCTACTGCCACCCTGAGGAATAGGGTCAGGGCTGACTGTGAGGGGAGAGCGCCCCCTGCTGAGCCCCCCGTCCCACTCCCTGCCCCACAGCGCCCCCTGCTGAGCCCCCCGCCCCGCTCCCTGCCCCACGGCCCCCCCTGCTGAGCCCCCGCCCCGCGCCCTGCCCCACATCGCCCCCCGCTTCACCCCCCGACCCGCTGCCTGCCCCCCAGCGCCCCCCGCTGCGCCCCCGCCGCGCCCCCCCCCCCCCCCGGGGTCCCCCCGTCCGCCCCCCCCCCCCCCCTCGGCCCCCCGGCACCCCCGTTCTCCCCCCCCGGCCCCCCCGCCCCCCCCGCCCCCCGCCCGCCCCCGCCCCCTCCGGGCCCCCCGCCCCGCTCCCCGCCCCACAGCGCCCCCCTCTGAGCCCCCCCCCCCCCCCCTTCCCCCGCCCCCCGCGCCCCCCCCCCCCCCCCGCCCCCTGCCCCCCCGCGCCCCCTGCTGAGCCTCCCGCCCCGCTCCCTGCCCTACAGCACCCCCTGCTGAGCCCCCGGCCCGCTCCCCTCCCCAACGCGGCCCCCCCCGCCCGGCCCCCCCCGCCCGCCCCCCCCCCCCCGCCCCGTGGCGCGGCCGCCGCCCCGCTGCCGGCCCCACAGCGCCCCGTGCTGAGCCCCCCCGCCCCCCCCCACCCCCCCCCCGCGCCCCCCCCTGCGCCCCCCCCCCCCCCCTCCTTTCCCCACCCCTTCCCCACCCCTCCCCCCCGCCCCCCCCCTGGCCCCCCCCCCCCCCCACGTGGCCCCCCCCTCCCCCCCCCCCCCCCCCGGCCCCCCCCGCCCGCCCCCCAGCCCCCCCCGCTGAGCCCCCCGCTCCCTGCCCCACGGCCCCCCCTGCTGAGCCCCCTGCCCGGCTCCCGGCCCCACAGCGCCCCCTAGCGCCGCCCTGGCGCCCGCCCGCCCGGCGGGAGCGCCCCCTGCCGCGCCCCCCTCCCCCCCGCCCCCCCCCTGGCCCCCCCCCCCCCCCCGGCCCCCCACCCCCCCCCGCCGCGCCCCCCCGCCCCCCCGCGCCCCCTGCTGAGCCTCCCGCCCCGCTCCCTGCTCCACAGCGCCCCCTGCTGCGCCCCCCGCCCCGCTCCCCGCCCCACCGCCCCCCCTCCTGGCCCCCCGCCCCGCTCCCGGCCCCACAGCGCCCCCTAGCGCCCCCCCGCGGCCCGCCTGCCCGCGCCGAGCGCCCCCTGCTGCCCCCCCCCCCCGCCGCCCCCCCCGCCCCGCTCCCTGCCCCACAGCGCCCCCTGCTGCCCCCGCCCCTTGCAGCATGGGCCCCCTGGCATCTGGGTTCTCCCTGGCGGTCGCCCACCGGCCCCAGCCCCGCTCAGCAGGCGAGATCGGCGCGGGGATCCCGGCCCGGGGCCCGACCTGGATTTCCTGCGGCTCAGCAGCTCCCGGACGTCGTCCCGGCTGCCGGGCGCGGGGGCCGCTCGCTCCAGGGCCGCCTTGAAGAACTTGGCCTTGTCCAGCCCGTAGGTGGGCAGCGGCCTGGGCGGGGGTGAGGGAGGGGGCGGGGCAGGAGGGGGCAGGAGTGGGGGAGGGGCAGGGCCCTGCTGGGGGGCGGGAGGGGGCAGGAGGGGGGGAGGGGCAGGGCCCTGCTGGGGGAGGGGAGGGGCAGGGCCCTGCTGGGGGAGGGGCGGGGGCAGGAGTGGGGGAGGGGCAGGGCCCTGCTGGGGGAGGGGCGGGGGCGGGGCCATCCCCACCCTGGCTGGGGGGGGCAGCAGGAGGTGAAAGGGCGCAGACTAGAACCAAGGTCACTGGGGCACGGGTTAGAGGTCAGGGGTCACCGCGGGGTCATGGTGTGTGGAGTAGGGGCGTGGCCTGGCGGGGTCGGAGGTCATGGGGCCAGAGTCGCCGCTGGGGGCGGTCTCAGGGTCCCGCTCGTGCCCCTCCTAAAATGGCGGCCGCCGGCTGAGCAGGCAGCGGCTGGGTGAGTCCGATCACGTGATCGGATACCAGCCACCCGCTACCCTCCTCTCAGACGCCCCTTCCGAGTCGCGTGACAAATACCGCCAATCAAATGTGAAAACAGCACTTACTGACACCTCCAGTCAGCCAATGGCCGGCTCTTGTGTGGAAGGCGGGAACTGCCGAGCCGAACACCAAATCCGAAAGCGGCTTGCCTTAGGGGGGCGGGATAACGATGGAGAATCGCCTCCTGATTGGTCATTTTACAGGCCGTGGCACTGCTTTGATTGGCCTGCCACACACATTGGCCGGGGCCGGCGAGGCGCCCTTTTATAGGCTCATAAGTCCGAGGCTGCTTCGTCGTGATTGGCCCGCGCGGACAGTGGGCGTGGTCGTCTCTCTCGGCGGGCTCCTGTGGCGGCGGGCGGCGCTGGGAGGCCTGGGCCTGCGGACTCCATCGGTGAGGGGCCGCGGCGGGGCGGCGCCATCGGGCCGCGGGGCCGGGCGGGATCGGGCCGGGGGGCAGCGCCGGGCCTGTGTGACCCAGTATGGCCGGGCCGGGGGGGGGGCGGCGGGGCCGCAGCCACCGGAGCCTTCCTGGGGGGCGGGGCTTATCCGGGGCCCCGCCCCCTGAGCCCCACACGGGTTCTATGGGGGGGGGGGTTCAGGGCTGCAGCCTGTATCCCCCTCCCCCCATTGTGGGCGGGGCGGCGCCCCTGTGGGCGGGGCCTGGCGCCCCTTGAGGGCTCCCCTGGGGGTGGGGCGGGGGCCCGTTCTCTGCCCCCTGGGGGCGGGGGGGGTATGGCCAGGCCGGGTCCCCTGGTGCTGGGGGGGGTCCCCTGGTGCTGGGGGGGGCCGTGCCCTAGAGCTCAGGCTGCCGCACTCCCCCCCCCCCCCCCCCCCCCCCCCCCCCCCCCCCCCCCCCCCCCCCCCCCCNGGCGTCTGGCTTTGCTGCCTCCTGAGCCGCCTGTCTGGGGGCGCCGCTCCTCCTCCGGGGTGGGGTGACCCCCCGCGCCGGGACCAGCCCTGAGCTCCTGGGGTCGCTGCCTCCAGCTCCTCGGGCTGGTCTCGCCCCGGCAGCGCACGCTGGGGATCTTCTGAGGCCGTGACCCCTTGAGCGAGACCCCCGGGTCACGTGGCTGCTGCGGCATTGGGAGCCGGCAGCCGGTTTCCCCGTTGCGCGTGCGCTCGCCTCGATTTACCGTCTCTCCTCCTTAGACCCCCGCTGTTGCGAAGTGCCGAGGACGATGGCGGTCCCGGAAACCCGCCCCAACCACACCATCTACATCAACAACCTCAATGAGAAGATCAAGAAGGATGGTGAGCGAGCTCCCAGGGGAGTTCCTGTCCGGAGCTGGCGATGGGGCTGGCACCGGAGCCCAGCGCTTCGGGGGAAGGCCGGGGGGGGTGTCTGGAGGACTCGCTCTCCCAGCCCCGCTCCTGCTGGCCTGTTGCTGTCTGGCCGAGGAGGACTGGGTGCTGTGGAGGGATTAAAGCGACTCCCGCTCTCTGACGCGGGGGGTGAGAGCCTCTGTCCGAGGCCGCAGGAGTGGCCCGGTCGGTGTCCAGCTCCGTGTCTGTTTCATCCGTGTACCTAACGCCCCGGCTCTCTCCCCTAGAGCTGAAGAAATCCCTCTACGCCATCTTCTCCCAGTTCGGCCAGATCCTGGATATCCTGGTGTCCCGCAGCCTGAAGATGAGGGGACAAGCCTTTGTCATCTTCAAGGAGATCAGCAGCGCCACGAACGCCTTGAGGTCCATGCAGGGGTTCCCCTTCTACGACAAGCCCATGGTGCGTGCTGCCCCGGGCTGGGGGCGGCCGTCCGGCGGGTGCTGTTGGACCTGCCCGAGCCGCTGGTCGGCCGTGCCCCCCCCTGACGAGCTCTCTCTGCCCCCAGAGGATCCAGTACGCCAAGTCGGACTCCGACATCATCTCGAAAATGAAAGGCACCTACGTGGAGCGTGACCGCAAGCGGGAGAAGAGGAAGCCTAAAGTCCCGGAGACGCCCGTGGTCAAGAAACAGATGCCTGGGTCAGCTGCTCCGGTGGCAGCCGCAGTGCAAGGAGCTGTCCCTGTGAGTAACGTGAGCAGCGTCTCTGCCTGGGCCGCTGCCCCAGGGCAGTGGCTGGTTGGCAGCCGGAGCTCGGGGCCTGAGGGAGCCTTTCCCCGCGTAGCCAGCATGGTCTGTCTCGGGAGTTGGGCTGAGTCGGCTGGCCTCAGCCGGCTGTGGTTAGCATCTGGGAATACCAGGCAGTGCCCAGGCAGCCCCCGAGGGCTCTGGGGCAGGCAGCCCCCAGGATCTTGCTGTGAAGCTGGGCGTTCTCTCTCTCCCCCCTATAGGGAATGCCGCCAATGAACCAAGGCCCCCGCATGATGCACCACATGGCCGGCCAGCCTCCGTACATGCCCCCTCCGGGTATGATCCCCCCACCCGGCATGACTCCAGGAGGAATCGCGCCAGGGGGCATGCCCCCTCAGCAGATGATGCCTGGCCAGATGCCGCCTACCCAGACAGTGAGTATGACTGAGCTTGGCCTGGCTCCGGCTCCTTTCCGGCAGCAGGTAGCAATGGCCATGTCCGATCGGACTCAGCTGGGTGGGGCTTGGGGTAACCGGGCCTTTCCCCTCCAAGGTACTGGTTCCAGTGGGGAGCGGAAGAGAACTCGCGAGCTTGTGTGGGGGTAAGTCCTCACCACTGGCTCGTTGCTCGGCCGGGAAGCCAGAGATACTGAGTCCCAGGGGACTCCTGCGTGGAGAGCAGGGGGCACTCGCCTGGGAGGGCGGCCTGGCCTGGGCACTCCCTCTGCTGGGTGCGTCTGGCTGGAGCCGCCCTGCAGGGGTCTCGGCCCGGCCCTCCCCTCCAGGCGGCGCTCGCAGCGTCTGGGCTCCCAGCCTGACCCCTGCTCTCTCTCCCTCTCGCAGCTCTCGGAGAACCCACCCAATCACATCCTCTTCCTCACCAACCTGCCTGAGGAGACCAACGAGCTGATGCTGTCCATGCTTTTCAATCAGTGAGTGCAGGCCCCTGAGGGAGCCGGGAGGGCCGAGCGGGGGGCTGACGGTCCCGGGGCGGGGGTGCCAAACCTTGGTGGAAGTGGGTGGTCCGAGGGAGCGGGGAGCATGGTGCTTGGGAGGCCAACAGAGGGCGGTGGGTGCTAGTGATCTGGGGGCCTGTCCCCTCTAACAGCTGGGTCCTGCCCCCCCAGGTTCCCGGGGTTCAAGGAGGTGCGCCTGGTGCCTGGGCGGCACGACATCGCTTTCGTGGAGTTCGATAACGAGGTGCAGGCCGGAGCCGCCCGTGACGCCCTCCAGGGCTTCAAGATCACACAGAGCAATGCCATGAAGATTTCCTTTGCCAAGAAGTGAAGTCCCCACCCCGGGCCCAGAACTGCCCCCCGGGCCCAGAACTGCCCCTCCCCACTCCCCCCAGTTAGTCTCTGTCCTGAACCAGGCCCCCCCTGTTTTTTACCAGTTCCCTGGAAGGTAAGTCTGTCCTCAGGGCCAGCCGGATTTCCAGCCCCAAACTCCCCCGTTCCCCAGAGCCTTGTGAACTGACGGCGGGGAAGCCTCCGACTTGCGTCCCCCCTGCAGGCCACGCTGCCTTGCTGCTCAGAGTGGGTAAGTGACTCTGGAGCGCCGCCAGCTGGTGATCCCCGCGTCTGCGACGAGCCTGGAGCTGGTTTGTGGCGGGATGGTTGGTACAGGGGGTGGGGGCGGCTACAACTCTCCTGAAGCATTGTACCCAGAGTCTGCTGCTCAGACATTGCACCTGGCGCTCTCTGTTCTGTAATAAAAGCTCCCTTTGTGACCCCACCCCTGTGACGCGGCTGGCCGGTTCCTCGCTGGGCTCCGCGGTGGGGTGGGGTGAAATCGACCGGGCGGATTCTCTGCGTGGGAGTCTGATTCCCTTAAACCCGTGTCCTGAGAGATGGCTCTGAGCCAAGCCCCCGGGGCGGGGCATTGGCGGGAGCTGAAGGGAATTACCAGCCCAGTGCTTGTGAAAGGGGTGAATTCTGGGCTTACCCCACCAATATCCCAGAAGGCTTTTGGGGGGAGGAAGTGGGGCTTGGGTCTGGTCTGAGCAGGTTGTCCCTGCCTTCTTTAACACCCAGCCTAGAGATCCCAGGATGCACTGCTGCATGGAGCATTGCATGCTGGGAGAGAACACGGTGAAGCGGGTGCCTGGGAGGGGTCGTGCTCCCAGTGGGGCAGAGGAATCACTGGTGGCTGGGGTTTGACTACCGAGGTGCCCCCCCCCCTCCCCCCAGAGGTGGCTGCCTACCTCCTCCATTGGCTTCAGAGCTAGTCTATTCACCCCTGGCTGGCTGAGAGGAGCCCTGCAGTTGCTGGGGGGTCAGATGCTTCCCAGCAGCCCCCATGGGTGGGACACATCCCCGGCCCTCGGCAGGGGTGGGTCTGCTGCGTTGTCACAGAGCACAGGAAACTGGCGCTAGCAGGAGCTCGTACTTGTGCCACATAGTGACCTGGTGCCATCTGGCTCAGAGTGGGATCCCACCGCTGCCACAAGGAGCTTCTGAACTGGGGGGGCTTGAGGGGGCTCCCCTCCTGGCTTCCCCTCTGACACGGGGCTGGTGGGAGGGCTTTGACAGTGCCCCTCACTCTCAACCCCTTCTCTGTGGGGTCCTGCCCCTTCTGTGGGCCTCAGCTGTAGTGAGCCGTGGGACAATGGGCCCAGTATGTTACCCGAGAGCCAGCCCCCCGGCCCCTGCGTCAGCAGCCGGCCCCGCTCGCCCTCGCTCCCGGCTTGAGTTTGTGGCACTGGATTACTTAAAAAGCGGAGCGGAAGGGGGCAGAGAATTGGAAGCTGGTGACTTGGCCGTGCCCCGCTGCCTGGGGATGGGATTCTCTCTCCCCTCCTCGCGCGTTCTCTGCGTTCCCTGGCACGAAGACTCCTTGTCTGTTGTGGACATGCAGCCACCTCTGGGGTGGACCGAAGCAGCCGTGCAGCAGCAGCAGCAGCACTACGCGGTCGGAGGCAACCAGCCCGATCCTGGGAGAGCCCCAAGGCCGGAGAATGGCATTGCCCCGGCTGGTGTCTGGGACGAGCATCCCCGAGGGCCGGGGGGGCTGGGATTGTCAGGAGGCAGGGGCGACGTTCTGTCCAAAACCTGGTACCTGCAGCAGCACGCCCCCCCCCCTCCCCCCGCCACCTGCCTGCGCATCAGGGTCCCCTGTCGGCCGCCCGGCCCCCCCCCCCCCGCCCGGAGAAGAACCAAGAGGCATGGGCCCCCCCCCCCCCCCCGGGCCCTTCCCCCCTCCAAAAACGGGCCGGGGGCGAGGCGGGCGGGGAACCCCCCCCCCCCCCCGGCGCCCCCCCCCCCCCCCCCCCCGCCCCCCCCCCCCCCCCGGTCTGTCTCCCCCCCAGATCCGATCTCCATGGCGGTGGCTGTGCAGGATTACATCGCCCCCGACTGCCGCTTCATCCCCATCCAGCGCGGGCAGGTCGTCTACGTCTTCTCCAAGCTGAAGGGCCGCGGGCGGCTGTTCTGGGGCGGCAGCGTGAGTGGCTGGAGGCGGGCGGGGGTTTTCTTTGGGCGCTGGAGCTCAGAAAGCGGCTCCACCGGGGCATCAGCCCCCACCCCGGCATCGTGCCCCCGGTGGAGCGGGAGCCAGGGCCACGCAGAGGGCTGGGCCTGACCCCCCGCAACACCAAATGGCCAGTCCCAGCACCGGTTCCCATCTCAGCCCGGTGCCCCTCTGCAGGCTGGTGGGCTCCTGTGACGTTTGCTGGGTCTCCGGTCCTGGGGGGCTGGTCCCAGCAGGGCAGGGGGGCTGATGTTGGGGGTTCTTGGCACCCCAGGTTAAGCCCCCCACTCTCCTCCCCGCAGGTGCAGGGGGATTATTACGGGGAGCACCCCGCCCGCCTGGGCTTCTTCCCCAGCAGCGTGGTCCAGGAGAGCCAGTACCTCAAGCCGGGGAAGGTGGAGGTCAAAACCGATGTGAGTAGCCGAGCCGCAGCAGGTGGGCACCAAGTATTGCCGGGGGGGGGGGCTCCCCACACCACGGGGGGCTGCCACCACCCAGAGCCCACGGCACGCGGAGCAACTGGCCCTGGGGTCGGTTGGCATCTTCACGCCTAGGGCACTGAGCCCCTGAGACGGGGGGGGGGAGAGACTGCAGGGGTGGCAGCTCTGGGGATAGAACCCAGGAGTCCTGGCCCCCTTCCAGCTCTACCCACTGGCCCCCACTCCCCTCCCAGAGCCGGGCATAGAACCCAGGAGTCCTGGCTCCCTGCCCTCCCCCCCCCCCGGTCTAGGATCCCCTCAGCTTATCTCCCCCCACTTGCCAGTGTCTGATCCCTGTACTCTCTTCCCTTCCAGCAATGGGATTTCTCCTGCCAGTGAGTCCTGCCTCGGCCCCAGCTGCCAGCGCTCGCTCGGCTCCCGGCACACCCACCTGGGCACCGTGGCTCCAGCCCTTGGCCCAGGCCGTGCTGCTGTTCCAGAGCCCCAGGGGCAGGTGTGAATTTCCTTTGCTGTAGTAACCCCCCCCCCCCCCCCCNCTGCCTCGGGGGGCCAGGGGGTGCCCTGGGGGTGAAGGGGCGGTTCCCCCAGTGTCCAGCTCGCTGGGGGCAATTGGGAATGTTCCAGTCCCCTGTTGCTTGCCCCCTCCCCCACCGCTGCTCCCCCTCAGAGCCGGGGGGCTGCTGCAGAACTGCTGCGCCAGGGCCGTCCCCCCGGAGCAGCGGGCTGGAAATAGAAATCTCCTTCGTACGCCCTGCCCCAGATTCGCTGCCGCCCTGCCCTGCTTGTGCCACGCACGGAGCGAGGGCTGGGGGCTCACTGGGGGGGGGGGGGATTTCTGATTCCCCGGGCTGGGGCTGTGGGGACAGCGTGCACCTGCCTGCTCAAAGTGACAGCAGAAACCAGCGTGACCCCCAGGGGCCCTGGGGGAGCTCGGTTACTGGGCAGGCTCAGCCGAGGGGGCACGTGGGGGGGTCTCCCTTGGGCTGCCCTGGGGCTGGGGCCAGAGGCTATCAACCCTGCCCTGCTAATTCCCTGGGGGGCTTGGCGACGGTCGTAGCCGATGCCGGCTGGGACCTTTCACGTCTGTGCCGCCGGGAGCTCCGGCCCTGGAGTGGAGGCTGCAGCCGGCCCCCACTTCGGGTCTTGGCACGTGGGCGGAGAGCAGGCTGGAGAACTGGGGGCGAAGGTGGGGGCTTCCCTCTGCCCCTGGCCTGACGGGGCTTTGGGGGGGCGAGCACAGGGGTCTCACCTGGCAAAAGCTGGAGGGCATCCAAAAAATGGAGGGGGGGGGGTGTTATAGATTTAGTGTGTGTATGACGGTAGCAGCCAGGGCCCCCACCCCGAAATCAGCCCCCTGGAGGCTGAGACCTGCCCCCCCCCCGTCTCCGGTTTCCGAGCTCTCTGGCAGCCGGTTGGTTGTGGGACCTGCAGAGCCGAGAAGCAGCTCTTTGAAGGCAGGGCCCTGCCTGGAGCCCTTTGACCCGGCCCTGGAATCGCGCCAGCACCGTGTCCTGTTCCCAATAACAGGTGACGCTCTCTGCACACGGGCCCGGCTCCTTCCTGGTTTGGCTCCTGGCGCATGGAGGCGGCGTGAAGCCCCCGTAGACACGCTCTGCGGCGGTGTCCCAGACACACGGGGGGGGCTGGGGGCAGCCACCCCCCCTGCTCCTTGGCAGAGGGGGGCCATTTTCTATTAATGCCCCACAGGGTGGGGGGTGTCCCCGGGCTGGGCAGCATTGACAAATGGTCTCACACAGCGGAATCAGCCGGGGGGGGGGGGGGCAGAGTATTGGGGCTCAGACTGAGACATGGGGCCCAGACCCCAGCAGGTCCCCCCTGCCCGGCATGTGCCAGGGTCCCTGGAGTGCCCGGGCAGGGGGAGCTGGATTCCCAAGGTCTGGGCAGGGACCCCCCCGCCTTAGCCCATTTCCCTCCCCCCACTTCTTTTGCCCCACCTCCCCACCATGCAGGGCGTGTCCCCCCCGCTAGTCTCCTCCCCCCTGTGGGCGGGGCTATGGAAATGAGCCGGGGTATAAACCCCCCGCGCGGGGCAGGGCGCAGCGGTTTGGAGCGTTGCGCACGGGGGCGCAGCCGGCTCTGGAGACCCCCCGCGGCTCCCGCCTCCGCCCCCTTCCCGCAAGGGGCCCGGGCCGGACCATGCCCCCCCAGGAGCTGCTGCCCGGGTACCCCCCGGTGCCCCCGCACCGGCCCCCGCACCGGCCCCCGCCCGGGCTGGAGCTGCAGTGCGTCCTGCTGGGGGACGGCGCCGTGGGCAAGACCAGCCTGGCGGTCAGCTACAGCGCCAACGGGTACCCGGCGCGCTACGTGCCCACGGCGCTGGACCGCTTCTCGGGTAGGTCCCGCGGGGCGCCCCGGCTCCAGCCGCGCTGCCCCTGCCCGGCCCCCGGGACCTGCCGAGGGGCTTCCCACTCCCTGCCCCTCGGAGCTCTGGGAGTGCTCGGCCCGCCCCACTGCCCTGAATGGGAACCCCCCTTATTCCCCCTGCAGACCAGTGTCAGGGGGCTGGGAGCCCGGACTCCTGGGTTCTCTCCTGGCGCTGGGGGGGGGGGGGGGAGGGGGTGGGGGGGGGGGCGGGGGGCCCGGACCCCTGGGGTCCCCCCTGGCGGGGGGGGGGGGGTTCTCTGCCCCCCCGGCCCCGGCCCGGCTTTTGAGAGGGCCAGGGGCCCGGGGGGGGGGGGGGGGGGGGGGAGGGGGGGGGGGGGGGTTCTCTGCCAGCTCTGCCACTGACCTGCTTTTGGGAAGCGCAATGTCCCTGGGGGGGGGGGGGGGGGGGGGGCGGTGGGGGGGCGGGGGGGGGGGGGGGGGGCGTGGGGTCAGGGGGCGGGGGGCTGGGAGCCAGGACTCCGGGGTTCTCTCCCGGCTGTGGGAGGGGGGTGGGGGCTGGGAGCCCGGACTCCTGGGTCCTCGCCCGGCTCTGGGAGGGGAGTGGGGGCTGGGAGCCAGGACTCCTGGGTTCTCTCCTGGCTCTGAGGGGGGGGGGGTTCTCTGCCAGCTCTGCCACTGACCTGCTTTTGAGAAGCGCAATGTCCCTGGGGCGGGGGGGGGGGGGCGCATCTGGCTACAGGGGTAACGGTCTCTTCCCCTTGCAGCCGTGGTGCAGGTGGACAGCGCCCCCGTGAGGCTGCATCTCTGTGACACGGCGGGGCAGGTACGCTCCCTTTCACCCGTTCCCAGCAGCTGTTCACACCCCCGGCACGGCACGTCTGAGCACGTCAGCCCGGGAGGTGCCGGGGAAGGTAACGAACCTGCCCAGCTCCGCCCCTGCGGCCCCCTGCGCACTGGGGCTCTGTCCTGGCTCTGGGAGGGGAGTGGGGTCCAGTGGATAGAGCGGGGGGGGCTGGGAGCCAGGACTCCTGGGTTCTCTCCCTGGCTCTGGGAGGGGAGTGGGGTCTAGTGGTTAGAGTGGGGGAGCTGGAAGCCCGGACTCCTGGGTTCTCTCCCTGGCTCTGGGAGGGGAGTGGGGTCCAGTGGATAGAGTGGGGGAGCTGGAAGCCCGGACTCCTGGGTTCTCTCCCCAGCTCTGGGAGGGGAGTGGGGTCCAGTGGATAGAGCGGGGGGGAGGGGGGGGGCTGGGAGCCAGGACTCCTGGGTTCTCTCCCTGGCTCTGGGAGGGGAGTGGGGTCCAGTGGATAGAGGGGGGGAGCTGGAAGCCCGGACTCCTGGGTTCTCTCCCTGGCTCTGGGAGGGGGGTGGGGTCTAGTGGTTAGAGTGGGGGAGCTGGAAGCCCGGACTCCTGGGTTCTCTCCCTGGCTCTGGGAGGGGAGTGGGGTCTAGTGGTTAGAGTGGGGGAGCTGGAAGCCTGGACTCCTGGGTTCTATTTCCAGATCCACTTCTGACTCCAGGTGTGGCCCTGAGGAAGTTGGTTCCCTCCCTGGGCCCCCGCATCAGGGACACCGGGCTGGGGGCTGGGCGGGTGCGGGGGTCCAGCAGAGGGTGGCCGGAGGCACTCACTGGGGGCTCTCCCTCCCCTTCCCCCCCAGGACGAGTTTGACACGCTGCGGCGGCTCTGCTACGCCAAGGCGGACGTCTTCCTCCTCTGCTTCAGCGTGGTGGCCCCCAGCTCCTTCCAGAACGTGGGGGAGAAGTGGGTGCCGGAGCTGTGCCGGCTCTGCCCCGCCGCCCCCCTGCTGCTGGTGGGCACCCAGTGCGACCTGCGCCAGGACGTGCAGGTGCTGATCCAGCTGGCCCGGCGCCGGGAGAAGCCGGTGGCCGAGCCGGCGGCCCGGGCGCTGGCCGAGAAAGTGGGGGCCGTGGGCTACGTGGAGTGCTCGGCGCTGACCCAGCAGAACCTCAAGGAGGTGTTCGACACGGCCATCCTGGCGGGGCTGCGGCACGCCGAGGCCCGGGGCCGGCGGGCGCGGAGCACGGCCAGCAAGGTGCGGACGCTCTCCAAGGCCTGGTGGAAGAAGTACGTCTGTGTGCGGTAGCCGGCGCCCCCCCCCCCCACCTCAGTGTCCCACGGGGCCACCCTCCAGCCGGGGGCTGAGGGGCGCTCCGGAGCGTGGGGGGCTGGGCTGAGAACAGACAACTCGATCCAGGTGTGGATTCAAGAGCCTCCGGGCGGCTGCTGAACTGGGTGTTTGCTGGCCGGATGGAGACAGGCCCCGTGCCGGGCGGGTGGCTCGGCCGGGCTCCGGACTCCCCCACCCTGGCCCATGTGGGTTGTGCTGCCGGGCTGCCTGGCCCCCCCAATCCGGGGCAGTGTTCTGTGCTCCACAAAGGGGTCCGAATTCAGAGCAGGGGCTGGTTCCCCGCTGTGGGGGGAGCCAGAATCTCATCTCTCAAACTGCCTCCCTGCAGGACAGTCTGTCTTGGGGATCCCTGCCTCGGCCAGGGGTGGGGGAGAATCCCCCCCAGCACGGCTCCTTTTGCAGAGGATTTTGGTTTGCACGGGGCAGGGACTGAACCGCTGCAGGAGGGTCGCCCCGCTGGACTGGGGAGGGGCAGAACCAGCCCCCGGGCTGGGTTTAAATCCTCCCCCTCCCTGGGCACTTTGCGGAAGGGACTGACTGGGGCACGGGGGGGGGGGCCCGTACTGCGGGGGCTCCCTCCCCCTCGCAGTCTCTAGGCGGGGTCAGAGCCAGCTGCAGCCGAGGCAGGCTGAGGGGGCTGGTCTCTGGAGGGCTGCGCCCGCTCAGGGCCCTCCCCCGCCCGCTGCTATGTTTGCACTAGTATAAAAACGGGGGTTTTGCCCAGGGTCCCCTCCCACCCCATGACAAATCCCCCTTTCACCCCCTCCCAAGGCCTTAACCCCTTCCGTGCCAGCCATGCCCTTGGGCGTCCTGTGCCCTCCCCCTGGGAGCGGGGTGGGGGGCAGCCGGCAAAGGGCAAATGGGCGATTTTATCCCCTTCGGGGGTGCAGAAACCTGGCTGCCCTGTGTGGAGGGGGGGGCTGAGATCTGTCGTCGTCCCCCCCCCCCCAGCAGCATGGTCCAGTTGGCCCCAGGGAGGGGGGAGTGGTGTTAGCAAAAGCTGGGAGGGGGGCCAGGGGGTGTGCTGCTGATCTGCCTCTTGCCCCCTATAACTGCCCCGAGCTCTGCCCCAGGGCTGCTGGTTTCTGATCCCGGGAGGGTGGGGGGTTGTCAGCTGCTGTTGTGATAACCCTGGGCAAAGCCAGGGGTCCGTCCGTCTGGTCTTTCTTTTTTTTAAATGTCTTGAACCAATAAAGTTTCTTTCCCTGGTGCAAACGCTGTGGGAGCTTCCCCCGGGAGCCGCTGTGTGTGTGGGGGAGCCGAGCACTGGGGGGGTCGATCAGTGCTTTAAAGGGGGGATTACAGCCCCCCCCCTCCGAGCCTAGTGCCCCTATGACGCTGGGCACGGCCTCGACCCAGCTCAGTTCAGGGGCTCGGGACTGGGGGCTGGCCAGACCCCGTCCGAGATCAGGGCCCCGTCGCGCCGGGCGCTGCCCAGACCCCGACCGAGATCAGGGCCCCGTCGGGCCGGGCGCCGCCCAGACCCCGGCCAAGATCAGGGCCCGTCACGCCGGGCGCTGCCCAGACCCCGAC
The DNA here is from genome assembly GCA_003942145.1 of Platysternon megacephalum. Classification (NCBI taxonomy): domain Eukaryota; kingdom Metazoa; phylum Chordata; order Testudines; family Platysternidae; genus Platysternon; species Platysternon megacephalum. Next base: position 77,012 of record QXTE01000696.1, read on the forward strand.
CGAGATCAGGGCCCCGTCGCGCCAGGCGCTGCCCAGACCCCGTCCGAGATCAGGCCCCGTCGGGCCGGGCGCTGCCCAGACCCCGGCCAAGATCAGGGCCCGTCACGCCGGGCGCTGCCCAGACCCCGACCGAGATCGGGGCCCCGTCGTGCAGCGCTTGGTGCAGATGCCCAGGGAGATGCAGGGACTGGGCCGAGCTGGGCTGGCAGCCTGGCGTAGGGCTGGAAGGGGCAGAGGGCTGCTCGTGCCCTGGGCTGGGGAACCGCTGCTGGCTCAGGCCCAAGGTTTGCAAAGAGCTGGAGGGGCCGGGGCTCTCGGCGCCACCCGCTGCCCCTCCCCTGGGGAAGGCCCCGGGGGTGAGAGCCGGCAGGTCCCCGATAACCAGCCGCCCGTGTTTGCCCAGGGTGGGTGAGCGGTTCGAGCAGGAAGGGAGGGGAGTGCCCCGGGCTGGAACAGCTCTTGTGCTCCGGGGGGGAGGGAGCCAGTGACTTCAGGGACAGGAAGGGAGAGAACCCAGGAGTCCTGGCTCCCAGTCGTCCCCCCCCTCCTCTCACCACTGCCAGATGCCTCTCTCAGTTCACTNCGCTCGGCGAGGGGAGTGGAGTCTAGTGGTTAGAGCAGGGGCTGGGAGCCCGGACTCCTGGGTTCTCTCCCCGGCGAGGGGAGGGGGGGCTAGTGGTTAGGGCAGGGGCTGGGAGCCCGGACTCCTGGGTTCTGTCCTGGCTTGGCGAGGGAAGTGGGGCCTGGTGGTTAGAGCAGGGGCTGGGAGCCCGGACTCCTGGGTTCTCTCCCCGGCTCGGCGAGGGGAGTGGGGTCTAGTGGTTAGAGCAGGGGCTGGGAGCCAGGATGCCTGGGTTCTGTCCTGGCTCGGGAAGGGAGTGGGGCCTGGTGGTTAGAGCAGGGGGTCTGGGTGCCAGGACTCCTGGGTTCTGGGGCTCGGGGAGCGGAGGGGGGTGTACAGGGCAGGGCAGAGGCTGCCCCCTGGGGGGAGGGAGGGTTGGTCACGTTCCTTTTACTGCCCTGTGGTCCCTGCTCGAAGCTGTTCCTGGTCTGGCGACTGCAGCTGGCTCTGGCCTTATCAGCGGCTCCTGCTGCCCTGCCATAAAACTCAGGAGGGGAGCAGAGCCGATAGCATCTATGGGAGCCTGGGCAAAGGGCGCTCGGGCCTCTTTTGCCCCAAGGACGGGGGGTGGGGGGGGAATCTCTGCAAAGAGCTGCGCTTTGCCTGACATGCCCCACCCCAGAGCTGGCTGCATCCCTCTGCCAGGGCCGCTTCAGACCCTGAAAGTGGGGGAGAGAGACACGGTGCGGGGGCTGGGGTCTCTGGGGGATCTGCCCCACCCCAGAGCTGGCTGCAGGTTTGGGCCATGGCTCTTGGCATCGATCAGCCTCACACCAGTGGGGCACCAGCCTGCCCCCCTGGGCTAGGGGGCTGGGGATTCCCGGCGGGCGGGGGGGAAATCAGAAACAGGGAATCCCCGGCAGAGAATTACCCTGTGGGGGGATTCCCCAGGGCTTTACACCCCCAGTGGTGGTCCGCCCCGTCTCTGCCCCATTGCTCAGCACCCCACGGCTGTCGGGCCTGGGCGGCCTTTCCTGGAACCCGGACGATCTGATTCCTCTGGGCAAACCCCACTTCCCTTGCGCAAATCAGGAATCTGGGACACGACGCTGGAAAGCCCCGCCTGGCGGGAACCCGGCCGGCTGGGGGGGTTAGGGGCCGGGATCTCAGTGGAGCAGGGCCAGTGGCCACTAGCCAAGGATCTGGCCCCAGACCCTTAACCAAAAGCGTCAACTGGGAAAAGCCCGGGGCCTGGCTCCTTCCCTCCCTGGTTCTAACCACCAGCCCCCACTCCCCTGCCAGAGCTGGGGAGAGAACCCAGGAGTCCTGGCCCCCGGCCCCCCCGTTCTAACCCACCAGAGCCCACTCCCCTCCCAGAGCCGGGGATAGAACCCAGGAGTCCTGGCTCCCAGCCCCCCTGTTCTAACTACCAGGCAACTCGGATGCCCCCTGGCTTTTATTTCCTGGGCTGGAAGGAGGCAATATGGGGGTTTGGTGGGGGGCTGGGAGCCTCCATTTCTTCAGCCCCATTAACCACCCCCCCAACGATCTGAGCCCTGCCCCCCGCCCCCCAGCTGCTGTTCCAGGAACTGGCTGGCAGAGGCGGGGCTGCCCCACGGGCACGGGCAGGGCGTGTTCGCTTGGCAGGTACAGGGAGTCCATGGTACAGCCGCCCGCTACCTGCCGCGCCCAGCCGGCCTGCGGGCCCCCCCCCCCGCCCCCGGTCAGGGCTTGCTGGGGCCTGTGGATGAGAGCACGGGGCTCCGGGGCGTGTCTCAGCGTGGTGCCCACGCAGTGCCGGGGGGCAGAGGGGAAACAGGTCGCCTGGGTCCCATTCCCGGCTCTGGGGGGAGTGGGGTCCAGTGGTTAGAGCGGGGAGGGGTGTGTGTGAGGGGGCTGGGCACCAGGACTCCTGGGTTCTGTCCCTGGCTCTGGGGGGAGTGGGGTCCAGTGGTTAGAGCGGGGGGGGCTGGGAGCCAGGACTCCTGGGTTCTCTCCCAGCTTGGGGCTAAGCTGGTCTCTCTGTGAGGGGGGGCCTGGGGGCTCCCTCCTAGGATCCCCCCCAGCCCACTAGGCCCCACTCAACTCCCCGAGTACAACATGGCCAGTCACATTGGGGCTGGGATCGCAGGGGGCTGCCGGTGAGGGGCACCGGCAGAGCTGGGGGGCAGTGGGGGGAGCCCAGGGCTGCTTAGATCCACCTCCCGTCACCCTGGGGGAAGCCGCCCACACAGCAGCCTCCCCCCTGCCCCCCCGTGCTCCTGGGGCTCAGCTCCCCGAACCCCCCTTCCCTCGGCAGCAAATCCGGGTGTGAATCGCTGGGCGCAGGCCCTGGCTGCGGGGGGTCAATCTGGGGCAGGGGGCAGATTTCAGCCCTGGGCACATGCCCCCCCCCCCGCGCCCCCCGGCCCTTGGCGCGGTCCCGGTCTCCTGCACCCAAGGGTGGGCCCCAGGCTGGGCCGAGCTGGGGTGAGGAAAGGAAGGAAGCAGCCTGCGGGGGGTGGGGCTGGAACACAGCTGTGAATAACAGGTTGGGGGGTGGGGGGGGGGGGGTCGAGCAGTGAGACCCGATCCCAGCCCAGGCTGTGGGGAGGCGTCTGGGATCTGAGCCAGGCCGGCCCGGGGGCCTCCCAGGTGCCTGGCAAGGGGGACGCAGGAGGTGCCAGGGCTGAGATGAAAGAGCCGGGGGCAGCCAGGCCTGGGCTCCCTCTGCAGCTGGTGCCCCCAGAACACGGGGGGCGGGGGGTGGGGGGAGGGCTACAGGGCCCTGCTGAGCCCCATGGCTGGTTTCACCAGTCTGGGACCCCATCACTGGCCCTTTCCATACAGCGACCACCCCCTGCCCGCTGGGGAGCCGCCTCTGCCCCATGCCCTCTACCCGCCTGGCCCTTCACGCCAAGGGCCCTGGGGTCTGGCCGAGGCAGCTGCTTCTCCCGGACACGCTCCAGCCCCCGCGTCCTTAGCCCTACGGCACACAAACAAAGCCGGGGAGAGAACCCAGGAGTCCTGGCTCCAGCCCCCCCCCCCCGCTCTAACCACTAGACCCCACTCCCCTCCCAGGGCTGGGAGAGGACCCAGGAGTCCTGGCTCCCAGCCCACCCTGCTCTAACCACTAGACACCACTCCCCTCCCAGGGCTGGGAGAGGACCCAGGAGTCCTGGCTCCCAGCACCCATCCATCCCTTGTTCAGAGGCGACGCTGTGGTGACATTGGCCTGGATTGGCCGCGTCCTGCGGGTACATGTGCCCTGGGGCTGCGGGGTGCCACCGTCCACTCCTTGTGGCTGCCTGCAGGCAGCTCCGTTTGGCTGCCGGGCCGCGGGGGGTGGGGGGCCGGCGTGGGCGTGGGGAGGCCCCCGACCGGCTGGGGCTTGCTCAGAGCCGGGGCAGCCGCGTTTTCACAAGGGGCTCTTCGCTCTGCCCCACTGGGGCAGCACCGGGGCTGGGGGTGGCAGCGGGGCCCGCATGGTCCCTGCAGGGCTGGGGGCAGCTTCCAGGGCAGAATGGAGCCCCGGGGATGCTCTGGGGTGGGGGATGGGATCCCTGGTGCTCAGGGGCTCTGGAGCGGGCGGTGGCTCTGGAGCGATCCAGAAAGGCCCCTCTCTGGATGAGCCACCCCTCTGGCCACACCTTCCCATTGAAATGTCACAGGGTTCGGCAATTAAACAGCCCCTGCACCCCACCCCAGAGGTGGCTGCATCTCAGCGCCTGGTGCACGATTCGGTGCAGCGTTGCTGGGCAGCTGTCACACAGCTGCCCCGCTCCCACGCCTGAGATGGCTGCGTTTCCTTGCTGGCTGGGAGATCCCCATATAAACAGCCATCGCGCTCCACCCTAGAGGTGGCTGCATCTCGGTGCTGGGCAGAGCGAACCCTGTCTCCACGCTCAGTGGAGATGGCTGGAGAGGGAGTCCCAGAGCAGCCTGGGAGTCGGGAGATCCTGGGTTCTAATTCTGCCACTGATGCCAATTCCCCCTCGTGGACTCAGTTCCTCGTGGACTCTGGGCCTCAGTTTCCCCATCTGGGACGCAACCTGCTCTCCTAGCTCCCGGAGCGGACGGATGGGAGGAATGAGGGGTTCATGCCTGGGAGGTGTAATATCAGATTCACACACCGCCCCCCCCCCCTCAGGCCTGGGGGAGGAGCCCTGTGCCGGGATTACAGAGAAAGCTGGTAATCCCCTGGAGAGGGGCGAAGCGAAGCTGGATTTAATTCCTCGAGCCCCGCTCGGCACAGCAGGGCTCGCTCAGGTTTCCAGTGTCTGGTGCGGGGCACAGTGTGGGTGGGCAGCCCTAGTCCCCTCCCCCCGCCAAGCAAAGGAGTTTTGTGTGTGGACAGATCTCAGCTCACGGAGAGCCGGTTCGCGGTTAGTCCATCCCTGCGCTGGGAGGGTCTGAGCCTCTGGCATTCGCTGGGGGGGCTTCCCACTCACAGCAAAGGGGTTGGGCTCAGGAGCCCCCTTGGATTTGGGGTCCCACCCGGCCATTGGTGTCATTTAGAGCAGCCTCGGGGCTGCTCTAGTTGATGCTCTGCTGGGCCCAAGCGGCGCTGGGTACTACACGTGGCCCTGCAGGGTACAGGGTGGGGGTCGTGGGGGGACTGATGGGCCTCAGAATTGAGCCACCCCCTCCCCTGATGCCATTGGGGTCACCGCGGGGGGGGGGGCTTGAATTGTGGGGACACAAACCAGCCCCCTACGGGTGGAAGGGGGCGTGACATTGACACGCTGCCCCCCCCCCGGCAGCCCCCCAGCCCCCGGGGAACAGGTTACGCTCCCTGCCCCCCAGTGTGACCCCCCCTCCCAGAGCCAGCAGAGAACCCAGGAGTCCTGGCTCCCAGCCCCCCCCATTAGTCCCCCCACCCTACCCTGAGCTGGGGATAGAACCCAGGAGTCCTGGCTCCCAGCCCCGCCCTCCCCTCAGTCTTTCCCTCTAAGCCCCGCCCCTTCACCCCCCTCCTCCGGGTGACGTCAGACGCACGCCGGCGTGGGCGCGCACGGACCCGGAAGCACCTCCCCCGGCCGGGTCGCCGGGCGCCGCCATATTGGTGGATCCTGGGCGCCGCCATATCGCGCCCGCTCCGCTCGGCAGCTCCCCGGCGTCGCCGCGCCCGCCCCAGCCCCAGCCATGTCCGAGAGCTACGGTCAGCGGGGGGGGGCGAGCTCGGTGCGGGGGGTGCGGGGGCTGGAGGGTGCAATGGGGGAGGGTTGAGCTCGGTGCGGGGGGTGCGGGGGGCGGTGGGGGGAGGGGGGGGGGGGTGGCGCTGGGGGCGGGGGCGGGGGGGGGCGGCGCGGGGGGGGGGGGGGGCGGGCGGGGGGGGCGGGGTGCAATGGGGGAGGGTTGAGCTCGGTGCGGGGGCTGGAGGGTGCAGAGGGGGGATGGGGGGAGCTCGGTGCGGGGGGTGCGGGGGCCGGAGGGGGCCAGGGGGGGGGGGGGAGCGGGGGGGGGGGGGCGGCTCCCCCCCGCCGGCCCCCCCCCCCCCCGCTGCCCGCGGCCCTCGGCCACGGCCGGGGGGGGGGCGGGCGCGGGGGGGGGGGGGGGTGCGGGGTGCAATGGGGGAGGGTTGAGCTCGGTGCGGGGGCTGGCTGAGTATTAAAGCAAGGCGGGGGTGCGCGGCATGCAGTGGGGGTGCATTGAGAGGGAGGACAGGTGGCGGGGTGTGGCTGGGGGCAGTGGGAGAGCGGGTGGCACTGGGAGGAGTCGGGGTGTCAGGAGTGGAGGGGTGGGGGAGGGGGGTGCTGCTGGGCTGAAGCTGACCCACTGCGATCCCCCCCCCCCCCCCCCCCCCCCCCCCCCCCCCCATTCTCCGGCAGGCTGTGCCAGGCGACAGCCGGGGGATTGGCTCAGGGCTGGCAACGCTGCCCTGGCCTCAGAAATCCTCCCCGAAGTAGCATCCTTGGCCCGCTTTGGCGTCTGTGCGTGGTGCCCGGGCGCAGGGGGGCTGGGAGAGGCCCTGCCCTCGGAATGAACCCCCGGGGCGCCAATCGCCCCACAATTCCACACGCTGTCGCACGCGCCCCAGCTGGGCGTGTGCGTTCCTGGAAACCACTTCTTGTGCCGGACCCGCTGCCAAGGAGTTTGATCCCAGAGCCAGGCGCTTAACAATGGAAGGAGATGAAGCGTGTACCCCAAATGTGGGGGGCGGAGGGCAGACGGGGGGCGGCGAATTTCTGCCCTGGGGGAGCCTGCCCGTAGTCATGCAATGCCGTCTGCTCATGGTCTGCCCACCGCCCTCTCCGGCTTGCATGAGCTGAAATTGGGGGTGGGACATGGGGGTGTCTTGGCATTTTAACCATTCGGATTGGAGCTCTTTCCCCCTCCGCCAGTAAAAAAACAAGCCCTGGGCGTCCCAGGTTCAAACCCTCATGGGACGGATTCGTCCTTCCCTGGTGGGGACATGGCGCACAGGCTGCTGAGCAAATGGGAGGTCTTTTCTTCTCCGCTCCAGGGACTGCATTTCAGTGGCCCTGTGTGCACCCGCGGGTGCTTCGGGGCAGCAGGGCTGGGCGCTGACGGAGGAACAGAGACGTGACTTTTCCACCTCCTCCGCCCGTGCGAAAAGCCCGACAATTCCGCTTCCTCGGGTTGTCTGCACGGGGAGTTCTTGCTCCGTAACTCCCCGTGCGGGCGGCCGCTCTTCTTCCGCGCGAAGCCTCTGGTTCTGAATTGGGCTAACGTGGGTTTAGGTGCTTTGGAGGAAGGCCTGGGGATGTCACCTTTCAGGACAGCCCAGGCCCGCCTGGGAGTCAGCAGGCTGCTGCTAGCATTCCCGATTAAACCCTTGAGGCCTTGTCTGTGTTTAGCTGTACTGGGAGAGCGAACTAGCGTCCACACTGGGGCTTGGGTTGGTGTCCCTCGGCCAGTAAAATAAATAGAAAATCGCGCCCCCTTCCCCCAGCCAACACGACAGGCCGACCTTTGCTACTGGGCACTTCAAGAGGATGAAGAGTTTGTTTCAAACCACCTTTGTCGGAAATCTTGCTGGCTGTTCGTCCGGCCTGACTCACGGGGAGAGCAGGGGAATCTCCTTTCACTTGTTTTTCTTTGTGCCTTGGGCCAGCACTTTGCATATCGTCAGTTTCACTGTTTGCACGGTTTCCTCGGTACCTGCGCTTGTGTTTGTGTTGTGTTCCGCACGAGCACAGTCGGCGCCACGTGAAAAATGTGATCATAAGACCGCGGTTGGCAGAGAGGCAGGTGCAATGGCTGAAACGACTTTGAACTCCCTCATAGCCTAGATACCGAGATAACTGAGTTCCCTTTAAACCTGGCAAAGGCTCTGTTTGCTGGGCTCAGGTTTGTCTTTGAGGCGTAGGCCCGGGGGTTTAAGATTGGGAGATAAAAACCTCAAGCACTGGATGCTCTTTCTGGGAAAGCAGCATCCCAAATATTTCCCTTGTAAACAAGGTAATAATGGGACCTAAATAATTGAAGGGAGATGGTTTTGCTTAATGGGAGAAGCCTTTCTCTCAAAGCCAGCATTGATTTTTAGCTTAGGATTCTCCATCACTGGCCATTTTCAAATCACGCTGGGATCTTTTTCTAAAGGATCTGCTCTGGTTCAAAGAGGAATTATTGATGCAGGGAAGTGCTGTGGCCTGAGTCAGGCGAGATTACTCAGAGCGGGGGACAGGACTGGGTGATTTACTGAGATCCCGTCGTTCTGTGATCCAGCGGTTCCTCCTGGCCGTGGAGTCTCTGAACTAGTGACGGGGAAGCAGGGAGGACACTTCTGCTTTCATCGTGAGGGCGTTTGTGATTCAAGCACCGCGAGGTTCTGCCGAGGACGAGACATTTCTCCGGGGAAGGTAGATACGTTTGGTAGCTGAGGCCGCGGCTCATCATGACCCGTGATTTCCCGATGCCTCCCCCTGGCTGCACCTGCCTGTTGGCTCCTGGCCTACGTGCAGGGCCGGCTCTAGCTTTTTTGCCGCCCCAAACAACAACAACAAAAGGGGGGGGGGCACGGCCGGGCTGCTGAAAAAAAAAAAAAAAAAAAGGCGGCCGCAGGGAGCGCGTGGAGGGCGGTCGAGGCAGCTCGCAGGGGGGTGAAGCGCGGCGCCCGCCCGCGGGCAGCCGGGCGAGAGGGGCTCCCCCCTCCGGCCTTGTGCCTCTCCCGGCCGGGCAGGCGGAGCCCCCGGGGGCTGCAGGAGGTGCTGGCTCAGCCGGGCGGGGCTCAGAGCGGCGCGGGAGGCGGAGGCCGGTGCAGGCGGTGGGGAGTGGCACGGGGATTGCTAGTTCCTGCCCCCCCCCCGGGCTGGGGTCCGTGCCCCTGCAGGGCTGGGCTGGGACTGGCGGAGCGCGGGNCCCCTTCCTCTGAGCCGTCCCGCGCTGGCCTTTGTGGACGCAGGTGATGGGCTTGGCCGGAGGCTGGTCAGAGCTGACGTGGCCGTGCCCAGCGCTCCTATGCCAGAGAGGGAATGGGGCATGAAACCGCCCGGCCGAGAGTAAATAAACAGCCTGACTTGGGAACGGTGACAAGAGGGAGGGACACGGACGCCCTGAGTGAGCCCCTGCCTCAGTTTCCCCATCTGTAAAATGCTTTCCCACCAATGGGTGAGTGGTAAAGATTGAGGTGCTTGAATACCACAGTCATGGGGCCATACACGTACCGATGCCTTTCCCCCCCCACAATGTGTTCTTAATGGAGCGGTTACCCAGGTGAGGAGTAAAATTGCTGTCCCCAGATCCAAATGGGGTGAATACCTGGGCAGGTGGTAATTTGGCGCGGGAGCAGGGAATGCTCCGTGTATCGTATGGCGCCTGCTCCGCTTGGCAACCCCTCATCTGATGCCAAAAACCTATTGATGAGAATAAGTCTTTGTAATTCTGAGGGCGAAGACTTACCCGGGAAGGGGAAAGGTGTGTAGGGACGGGTGGAGAGAGGGTTTTGTGGCTTTAGATTGGACCAGAATTGCCAATGCCTTGTGCCCCCCGGCTGCCTTCGGTTGTGACCCACCAGTCGAGTAGCATTGAGGTGGGGCTTCCATGCCATGACTCTTGCTTGCAAGTTCTTCCAAACGAAGAAGACGTTAGATTCATAAACACAGCGCCAGTGCGTGGGACTTAAAAACAGCCTCCACCCACGGGAGTCTGCGGCTGCTCTACGCTGGGCGCGTACGTCGGCATCGTGTGAAAAATCCACCCCCTGAGAGACAGAGTTAAGCCGACCTGACCCCCGTGTAGACAGGGCTAGTATTTCTGTCGACCTAGCTACCGCCTCTCGGAAGTGGGTTATCTAGGCCCACGGGAGAACCGACCGGCAACGTGAGCTTGAGTACGGCTACGGGGATTGCCACTCGGGGAGAGGTGCCAGTTCTCCCTTCAATCTAGCCAAAATAGCCAGGTGTCCGCGTGGGCCGTGCCAGCCGGCCCAGAACCCCGGGCGTGGACTCCCGTTGCTAGCGTCTACCGGGGCAGCTCGTTCCCCTTCCCGTGCGGAGCACGTCCCGCCGGCTGCCTGGGCCCGCGCTAGGACTGGCTTGTTCCCCCGTCACCAGACTGCCATAGGTAAAGTGGCGCGGCTTTTGCATGGAGATAAGGCCTTTCTCTGTGTGGGGGGCACCCTGCAGAAGGGGGTCTCTAGGTTTTACCGTTGTGCCACCGGGGCCAGGTTAGAATCTGAGCCGGAGATCGCGCCGCAGCCGGAAGGAACTGGCTCTGGCTGGTGGCTGGGGGGAGCGTATGGGACTTCAGCCCAAGAGATCTCCCGGGAGGCGGGGGGAATACGGTCCGGTTCTGTCCAGTGCCCACCCGCGGGAGGGCGGACGGCGCGGCGAACTCTGGGAAATCTCATTCGAACTCGTGTTTTGTTTCTGGCCTTCCCTCCTGAGCGTGGCGAGAACTGCCCCTAAGGTCTTTGCGCTCTGCAGTTACCCCTGGGGAAAGGCCGAGGGCCTGGATTCCCCTGCCTGTGCTGCTGTGTCAGGGACCCAACCCACGGTGTTGGGCAAAGCAGGTGCTTAAGGAGGATCTGCCGGCTGGAGCAGCCCTGAGGCCGTCTTGGCCCGTGTTCTGGCGCGGACGGTGGTTGGTGCTGGATGCGCCCGTGTTATGTCCCATGCTGGTTTCTAATAGTTCACTTGCTTAAGCCCTGGGGTAGGAGGAGGGTTAATGACCCTTCTCAAACTGTTCATTAACTCTAATGACTCTGGCTCTTCTTGTTACGCATATAAATGTCCAGGCCCTTCTTGTATCTTCCTAAGTTCTTGGCCTCAACAGCTTCATGTGGCAATGAGTTCCACAGTCTGACCATGGTGTGTGGAAAAAGTCTGTCCTTTGGCCAGCTGTGCATTTCCCACCGTTGAATCACATTGGAGTCCCGTTGTGCTTGAGTTACCAGCCAAGGCGAACGGAAGCTCCTGGTCTCCCTTCTCTAGACCGGCCATTTTATCACCCCCCCGCGCTCGTCTCCTTTCTGAGGTAACCGGTCCCACTGTCTTCACAGGACTGTTGGTCCAGGCCCTTGATTGTTCTGACTGGCCTCCTGCGAACGCCTTCTAATTCTGTAATAACCTCACCTCCTGCCAGTAAGACTTGTAGGGGATTTGAACCTGTGACCTCACACGCTCTGCACTGGAGTGGGACCGGGGCCTAGCTTAATACCTGGCAGGCTCAAGCCCCTAACGCCTGGGGTCTCTCTCCGGGCTGAGCGGCGTCCTGTCTCTGCTCCTGCATCGTCATACTTGTGTGCACACCTGCCTGCTGGCGATGGCCGCAGCGTGCCGATCGGGTATCCGTGCCCCGGCGTGAGCAGAAGGGAGCTGGCTAACGCCGAATGGGGTGCAAATAATGCTTTAGTAAGTTAACAGCGGTGCCAAAAGACGCCAAGCTGAGATCAGGCCCCCGTTGCGCCGGGCGCTGTACGTACACCTAGGATGAGACTGTCCCTGCCTCAGCGCGCTTAGTCTAACGAGACACGGGGGGCCAAAGGAAGTGTCACTATCCCTTTTACTGAGGCGCGGGGAAATGAGGTGACACGGGGAGTTTGACGCAGGCGAGCGCTGCTTGTAATGTTTCTCCGTGCACGTTTCTAAAGACTGGTTGAGAAGATGCTCTGCTTTTCGTAAACCTCCCCAGAACCCCTTAAACAGAAGGTGCTGCCCCTTCCCCACGGCCCCCGCCCCACGCTCGAGTGTTACAACTGTGCTTATTTTGTTCTTCAGATTTCCTCTTCAAGTTCCTGGTGATAGGAAGTGCCGGTACTGGGAAGTCCTGTCTCCTGCACCAGTTTATAGAGAATAAATGTAAGTAGCCCTGTTATGCTGTTGTTTAGTTGATCCGATTTCTGTTTTGCTCCGGTGTGTTTCCTAATACCCGAGACCCTCCGGAGCTCATCCAAAGGGAAAGATTCTGCTGCACAGTGGTTGCCAGAAAGACAATTGAATTTGCCTTCTGGTCTGTCCTTCAGCCACAGAACTTCCCTTTTACAAAAGAAACTGACGAAAGAGTGGGAGTTTTCACATCCAAACGTGTGGTGCTGATTTTTTTTTATCACGACATTTTAAAACTTCAGCCTTCTTGAAAACCTTCTTCCTCTTTTTTTTTAAATGGGAAAACTGAAACAGCTCAAGTACACTAACTGGAAATCCAATGTGAAACCCCTCCTGCTTTGTGGCTTTCATTGCAAATGTCTTTGCACAGCTCTGGCTTCCTCTGTGTGTTCAGCAAATTACAAAATTGTATCCCAAAGGGGGTGTCCTATGTTGGTAAAGAATCCGTCCGGCGCTTGATTTTCACACACTGTTGTGTAGTAGGTTAACCGTGCCAAGGAAATGAAAAGGGCACTTTGTGGTGTGCGCACACACACACCTGCTAGTTGTTGACACATCATCTCTGCTGCCTCCAGGCTGCGCAGGAATCGGATTGGAGCAATCGCAGGTCGCTGGGGCTCTCGGGTATCAGCGCTTGGACTGGAAGCTCCTGGTTCTGGAGCGGCTACGCCTTGTAGCCGACCCCTAAGTGACCGGGGGCCTTCTCGGTCAGTCACTGATTTGGGATCTCTCCCTTCTCCAGTCAAGCAGGATTCCAACCACACGATTGGAGTGGAGTTTGGGTCGAAGGTGGTTAACGTCGGTGGGAAAACGGTGAAACTGCAGATCTGGGATACGGCAGGACAAGAACGGTTTAGGTAAAAAAAAAAACCCCCACCTATCCAGCAACTGACCATTTGAAATGTCTCTGGAGTAACGTCCAAGGAAGGGGTGCCGTAGCAGCCAGCGTTCCAGGCGAAATCTGGAGACGGGGTAAAATACTGTAGTGGTCCCAGAAGCCTGCGAAAGGGGTGTCTTGCGTGTGTAAAAGCAGCTGCGGGAGTTAAGCGGAATTGGAGATTTACAGGGATCGCTTTTCCCATACCTGTGGAGGTGCAGCCACCTCTGGGGTGGGACATGGCAGGTGGTTACCAGCACAGCACAACGCTCCACGCCGGTGTAACACAGGACATGGAAAGGCCTGTGTGCAGATAGAGGGATGCTGTACTTAGATTTAGTTCTGGAGCCTTGACCATATTTCAGCTCTGGTATTAGGGGAGCACCCAAAGGACCCCGACCGCGATTGGGCACCTCCATTGTGCCCGGTGCTGCACAGCGAGAGACGGTCCCTTTCCCTGCAGAGGTTACGGGGCAAACAGGCAAGACCCAGAAAGGGCAGGAGGGGAAACCGAGGCACGGCTGGGTGGGGACGTGGCAGGTCAGTGACCGAGCTGGGACTGAACCAAGCTGTCCTGACTCCCGGCCTGGTGTCCTACCCACTAGATCACGCTGCCACCCAGCCACCTAACGCTTGGCTGCTTGTAGCTTTCCCTGTTGTGGAGCCGCCTCTGTGTGCGATTTAAAAAGCCCCGAGTCCCTGAGCCCGCTTGCTCGTGGGGCTGCGGCTCGGGGCCAGGGGCGTGGCAGCAGGGTCTCTGCTCCTCTGGGTCTCCCCAGAGCTTGAGGGGTACGGACGATGGCCGCGTGGACGCGTCCCTGATAGGGGACCTCCCTTCCCAAGGGCAGCGCAGAGACACGCCCTCCTTTCCATTGGTCTTGCGGTGTGGGGCCTTTCCCCGCTAGGACGCTGGGTCCGATCCGCCCCGGGCGGGAGGGTGGGGGCTGGCTGGGGAATGGAACGCAGGACCTTCCCCTCTGGGGGCACCGGCTCTGCTCCGTCCCTGGGGTGAGGGGCTGGTGGGGCCAGGGGCCTTTCCCCTCTCGGGGGGCCCTAGCAGGCTCAAGGATCTCGTTCCAGTTTGGCTCCAGCCAGGGGTGATGGAAGGTTGCTCCAGTCTGAGATGGATCCGTGGGGCAGGGGCCACAGCACAGAACTCCACCGTCCCCCTAAGAGTGTGTGGTCGAGCCCCCGTCTCAGCCCTGGGGCAGGTTGGCCGGCGTCGAAGAGGAGCCAGCCACACTGGCCCTGTCCGCTCTGGGGTGGCCGCCAGAAACCCACCTCGTGCCATGTTTGTCCCTTCGGCTCCTCCGTTACCCAGCAGCCCGACGCCTTCCCCCCGACCCCTTTCCCAGGGGGCTGTTCCCAAAATCGCCCCCGCGGCTCCCCCGTTACCCAGCAGCCCGACGCCTTCCCCCCGACCCCTTTCCCAGGGGGCTGTTCCCGAAATCGCCCCCGTGGCTCCCGGCGAGCTCCTGGCCCTGCTGATCGCTCCGAGTCCCACGGGGCTGTTCCCGAAATCGCCCCCGCGGCTCCCGGCGAGCTCCTGGCCCTGCTGATCGCTCCGAGTCCCACGGGGCTGTTCCCGAACTCGCCCCCGCGGCTCCCGGCGAGCTCCTGGCCCTGCTGATCGCTCCGAGTCCCACGGGGCTGTTCCCGAAATCGCCCCCACGAGCTCCTGGCCCTGCTGATCGCTCCGAGTCCCACGGGGCTATTCCCGAAATCGCCCCTGCGGCTCCCGGCGAGCTCCTGGCCCTGCTGATCGCTCCGAGTCCCACGGGGCTATTCCCGAAATCGCCCCCGCGGCTCCCGGCGAGCTCCTGGCCCTGCTGATCGCTCCGAGTCTCTCCCCTCCCTCTAGGTCGGTGACGCGGAGCTACTACCGGGGTGCAGCCGGGGCCCTGCTGGTGTACGACATCACCAGGTGGGTGTTCGTCGCCACGGGTGGTCTGGAGCGATGCCCTGGGCCTCCCGCCCCTCACCGGGGGCTCCCAGGAACGGGGCGAGCTCCCTGGGCAGGTTTCCAGACAGAACTAGATTAAAGCCACAGAAATGGAACCGGGACAAGCCTCCCCCCCCTTGTTCCGGGCTGAGCGTCCGCGCCGGGGAGCCGGTCCGGTCCCACCCCAACGGCCGAGCTGAACCGGTTCGGTTTCGCCACGTAGGAGCGCCCCCCCGGGTCCGTTCAGCCCGCGGCCGAGGTCAGTGCCAGCAGCGGGCGCCGCACAGGGACCCCTCGGGCAGGCGTCAAACAACCCCCTGCAGGGGGAGATGGACGCGAACCTTATAAACGGGGTTTCGAAGAGCAGGGCCTGGGGCATTTGCGAGAAGTGCCCGGTTGCCGGATGCCCCCCCGCTGCCCCCTCTGTCCTGTGTTGCAGCCGGGAGACCTACAACGCGCTGACCAACTGGCTGACGGACGCCCGGACCCTCGCCAGCCCCAGCATCGTCGTCATCCTCTGCGGGAACAAGAAGGACCTGGATGCGGACCGGGAAGTGACCTTCCTGGAATCCTCCCGCTTCGCGCAAGAGAACGGTACCGAGCCGGGGTCCGGGCGCGGCTGCTCTGCTCTGCCTGGCCCTTTCCCTGGGGGGCGTGGGGGGGGTCCCTGTCCCCTGCCTGCTTTGCCATGGCACCCGGGCGTACTGCTGTGCAAGTGTCCTGCCATCTCCCCACAGCCAGGCCAGGGCCAGCAGGGTGCGGAGCTATGGAAAGCGGTGTGGGGGCAGCAGGGGGCGCTCTCCCCCGGCAGGCAGGGCTGGCCCCAGGGCGGTGTTCGGGGGCAGGGTGGGGGGCAGGCAGGGGGCGCTCTCCCCCGGCACGCAGGGCTGGCCCCAGGGTGGTGCTGGGGGGCGGGTGGCTCGGCAGGGGGCAGGGTGGGGGGCTTGGCAGGCAGGCAGGCCTGGCCCCAGAGCAGGGGCTGACGGGCGCGGTGTTAGCGGGCGCTGTCTTTCCCATGAGTGGTAACACCGCAGTCCTGGCCACACCAGCATTAAAAGCCCGTGGCCCCCAAAAGGGGTCATAGGCCCTGGGGTACTGCCCCAGCCCTGTCCTGCCTCCTTAAAGGTTACTTGGAGGCCGGTCGCTCCTTTGCTGAGCGCTGGGGGGAGGGCGGCAGCTGCGTTCGGGCCCCCTCGGGGCGGGCGGCGGAGCTCGGCAGAGCCCCGGGGCGAAGGGGGGTGGAAGAGCTGCTCGCAGTCGCTCCCCAGCACTGGTGCTGTTTGGCCAGGAGGGGGAGCTCGGACTCCGTGGTTAGAACTCCGTGGTCAGCCTGGACGCGCCGGGTCGGGCGTGGGCCCCGCTGACAAGCAGCTGCTCCGTTCTGTGTGCTGGTGGGGCGGGATCCCGAGCGAGGAGCATCGGCGTCTCGCGATACCCAGCTGGGGCTGTCCCGGGCTTAGCGTGGGTGCGGAGGCGAATCGGGCTGGGAGCCCCCCCGCTTACCTTCCTGCCGTTTCTCTCTCCGCCTTGGCAGAACTCATGTTCCTGGAGACCAGCGCGCTGACCGGGGAGAACGTGGAAGAAGCTTTCTTAAAATGTGCCAGGACCATACTAAACAAAATTGAATCAGGTACGAGGCTGGAGCTGGCAGGGGGGCGCGACCCCGCCCCACGCTTCCCCCCCTGGAGTGTTTCCAACCTGAAGCTCTCCGCCAGGAAGGGAGCCGGGTTTCCAGTGATAAGAGTGATGGAGCCCGAGGATGGTCTGGGCTCTGGCTGTGTTCTGAAGCAGGGCAGGAGGTGGGGGTATGGCCCAGTTCTCCAGGGGCGTGGCGCTGCCCCGCGCCCCCTGCCGTCCATGGCAGGGTTCTCTGGCGCCCGCAGGGCGTCTGCTCTCCCAGCCCGCCGTGGCGGTCGCTCCCCGATCGATCTCATCGACGGGAGTTAGGCTGGAGTCTGTTAGTTGCCCGGCTGGTGCGAACCAACGGCTGCCCCCCTCCTCCCCCCCGTCCTGGCAGGGTCCTGGTAAAGAGTCCTCCCTCCCAGCCCCTCACAATCCAGGGAGAGGGAGGGGAGAGGCGGTCGTGTCCCCCGCCCTGCTGAGCGCTGCTCTGTCTGCCCAGGTGAGCTGGACCCCGAGCGGATGGGCTCAGGAATCCAGTATGGAGACACCTCCTTGCGCCACCTGCGCCAGCCCCGCGGGGCCCAAACACAGAGCAAGCAGCCGTGCAGCTGCTAAATGTGACCGCAGCAGGACTCTGTCTGCAAGTAAGCCTGGGGGGGGGGGAGGGGGGCGGGTTGCCCAGCCCCGAACGACTGCCGGGCTGTGGGGCAGGCCTGGGGCGCGCAGTGCTGGGTGGGTGGAGAGGCTGGGAGCTCTCTGCCGTACTCCCGCCCCACCTCCCGGGCAGCTGTCAAATCCCCTAAACCCCCGTGGGAGCTGCCCGGGCTCCTCGGCCCCGGAGACTGACTCTCTCTTCTCTCCCCAGCGCTGTACCTTGGCCAGTCGGGCCCCCCGGGGCTGAAGCACTTTCTCTTCTCTTCCCAGGACCACGTGCCTCGCTCGCTGAGCCCCCTGCTTCCCGAGCCGCTCGGCCCCTGGGCCTCTGGCAAACTGCCCGTTTGATTGTATGCAGCCACGGTGTCTTCTGTCGGCCTCTCCCTGCCCGCTGCTCGTCCCCCTGAGCCTGGCGCGGGCCCGTCTCAGTAACGACTCTCAAACGCTGAAGTAACGGGGCCCCGGCCAGCCTCCCGGAGCGAATTGCTGCTCTGGGTAGGAGAGTCCCTCTGCGTTAACGCCAGGACGAGGGGGGAGCGGGTTCTCCTTGGGAGATGGTTCGTTTGGGATTGTCTCCTGCTGCCCCGCTGCTCGGGGTGTCTCTTAGCCTGGGTTTGCCTGTCCCGCGTGGGAGCTCAGGAGCGGTTCCCTGCAGCGGGCGGCTGGCTGGGCTGGGATTTCTGTTACACTGGTTTTGCTTTTGAAGCTGGGGTCTGGCTCCGCCTCGTCTCGCTGCTTTTCCCCCAGCCAGCCATTGCGCTTGCGAACTCTGCCCCTGCCCCGGGCGGCGTGACGTTCTGGGGTAACAGACAGTCGGGGCTGGGCGGCCGGCGCGTCCCCTTTGAAATACTGTAGCTTAATACTGGACCATTGGCGGCTGGGGCCACTCCTGTCTCCGGGACGCTGACTTGGCTGGAAGCTGCTCTCGAATGGTTTAGTCTTGTGCAGTGCCCGGGGCAGGAGTCCCAGCTCCTGCGGGAGGTTCCCTCGGGCTCCGCGGCTCATGTGCCGAATCCCTTGGGCGGGCGCGGGGATCCGGGTTTAAAACCCCATGGCAGATGTAACAGCACATCCGCATCGCAAACCGGGCCGGAAAGTCCAGGTCTCCTGAGCTGGGGTAACGTGCCGACAGCACCTTCCCCTCGACGGGCCGGTTCGAATCCGGCCCTGCGGGGTCCAGACCCAGGGTCACCTTTTCAAGAGTGCTGAAGTGACAAGCTCCAAAGGCTGTGGAAAGCCAATAGGATCTGGGCTCCTAAATCACCGAGTGCTCTGAACGTTAACTGCCTCTGGCTCTCGTCTGGCCCCCGCCGGCTGAGGGGGGCTCGCCCTGCCACTGCCCATCTCTACCCGCCCTGGGCAGAGTCTAGCTGGAGCCGGTGGCCTCCCTGAGCAGCCAGAGCCCGTCTGCTTTGTCCTCACGCAGCCCCTCGCCCGCGCCCCTTCCCCGTCCCTCTCGCCTCCTCCGGCAGCAGTGATCCCTGGCCCCCTCGTACAGCTCGGCCGGGCTACGGCCCCGGGGTCTCTCTCCTAATCCTGGGCCCAAACCATTGCACGACCCACATGGCCCTCCTGCAGTAACTGCCAAACCGGTGATACTCAATAGGCGGCCCGCGGGCCAAATGTGGCCCACCCCGGCTTCCCGGGCGCCTGCCAGCTCCCCTTACAAACCGTGTGTAGTTCAGTCCGTGATGCGCTGCCTTAGCAAGCGACTTACCCAGCCTGAAGTTCCGGCAGAGCGTCACCGCCGCCCGTTTTCTTGTGAGTGACGGAAACGGAGCCACAGACGAATGCGACTGGGCGTAAACGTCACCAGGTCGGCAGCGGAAACCGAGCTTTTAACCCGAACTGGCCAGCGGGTTTTCTCTGCGACGCCGGCTCGTCTAAACCCCAAACCTGTGTGTTGAATGCGCCAAACGCCGTATCCTTCGGGGAGGTCGCCATGGTGAATCAAAGTAACTTGGCCGCGGCCTGTCCTCCTGGCAGTGTTGCAATCTGCAGTCTCTGTATTGCACTTCAAATGTCCTTCTCACCCCATCAGCGACTGCAGGGAAAAGCAGCAGCTGCTTCTCTTTGGAGAATGTGGGTACTTGCGCAAAAGAAACGGCCTTTCCTGGCTGCCGAGCTGGGACAGGAGAGCACGCTGCACGTGCGCAGGGAGCTTTTTGCTGGAGGTAAAAACAAAGGTGACACTGAAGCGTATGAAGCGAGTTCCCCTGTCTGATTCCACGAGAGGTAATTTGAGGTTGTTTGTCAGCACTGCTTTCTGATTTAGAAAACGCCAAACACGTCTCTGGCTGTGGACGAATCGAGCGATTGACGGGACACTGCCCAGCTATCGCTGTTTGCTAGAATTTATGATGGTGACATTTTCAAGGAAGAATTTTTGTGCTGAAACCTACCCCACAGAAGAGCATTTTTGCAAAGGTAAAAGGCTTTTTTGGGAGGGGAAAAACAACCTTTCTGCGGAGCTAAACCAAACGGTCTTGTTACAGACGGGGGGCCCTCCATGACAGGGAGAGAGATGGACTTTGCTCCACGTTTGACAGCGATACAGCCGCCTTTAAATACACTTCACAGCATCATTCACCAGGCTGTCCTGTGTGGGGACTTGGAAACAAACAAATTACAGTAGAACCTCCGAGTTACGAACTGACCAGTCAGCCGCACACCTCGTTGGGAAGTGGAAATGCGCAATCAGGCAGCAGCAGAGACCAAAAAAATACAGGACAGTGTGTGTTAAATGTAAACTAGTAAAAAAATAAAGGGAAGGCAGCATTTTTCTTCTGCATAGGAACGTTTCAAAGCTGTGTTAAGTTGATGTTCAGTTGTAAATTGTTGAAAGAACCCCAACGTTTTGTTCAGCGTTACGAACAGCCTCTGTTCCTGCGGGGTTCGTAACTCCGAGGTTCTGTATTGTGATGAGATCAGCGAACTCCATATGCTCAACGTCTAGCTTGTTACATCGTCTTTTCCAAGCTCTTACCAGCCCTTTCAGCTGAATACGGTGACCGGTTGCAGTCCGGCGACATTCGCTAGTTAAGTAGAAGGCGTCTGTGAGAGAGAGGTTTTGTGCGCTTCAGAAAGAAATAATCAATTTTCTTTCAAAGCAGGAGGCCCTGGAATTGACGAATGCTGTCCCGCTCTGTCCTAGGTAGCTCTTCTGTGCGATATGACGGGTCACTTGAATTCCCTCAGCGTGCCGCTCCCAGGCTGTGCAAGCCGGGCCGGGGATCTGTTTGAAAAAGCGTGTGCCTTTCAGAGCAATCTTGAAACCGTTCAGAGCGACTTACCAGGATGTTTCACTTCCCCCTGTTGCGTGTTGTTGCGACAGGTGACAGTCAGATGAAGACGAGGCAAGAATTCCTAAACCACCTGAGCGAGAATTTTAAAACCCCAGAGGATTTGCTTTTACTCGCCATCTGTTTCTGTGCCCGAGGGACCTCGCCCTTCTCAAGCAAAGGACCTTCTCAAGTCAATTGCCGAAGGTCTTTCAATTTCCAGCGCTCGGATGTCTTGGCAAAATTCAGAGCTGTGGGTCCAGCTGTGGGTCCAGGCCGGGTCAGACGAAAGGTCCATCTAGCCCAGTATCCTGTCTGCCGACAGTGGCCAGTTCCAGGTGCCCCAGAGGGAATGAACAGACCAGGGAATCATCAAGTGACCCATCCCCTGTCGCCCATTCCCAGCTTTCTGAGCTTAATAGGCTGACCAGTTTTGGGATAGTTAAAAGATTGATCCGACTCTAGCCATCTATGTCCCTCTGCCAATCTGGGTTTTCCACCAGGAACATTATGGAACCCCCCCCCCCCCCCCCACCCCCCCCCCCCCGCCCCCCCCCCCCCCCCCCCCCAAATTGCCTGACGGGCATCCGCCTTGCCCTGACCACTCACAAAGCGTGCCCGAAATTGCCGCTGTCCCCTCTCCCGTTCGAGAGTGCCACACACGGGGGCTAATGTCCATTTACAAACTTCGTTAGAAGATAGAAACGCTCCTCCTTCCGTTGTCAATCAAGGTCTTTATTTACAGGCAGCTGAGATTTTTCTTTCATTTTATTTGGTCAGCTGTGCGTGACCACCGCCCACCTCTTGTCCTGAAATTCTCAGATTTGCCGGGGGTCGATGGAATCGAGTATCACTGGTGAGGCCCTGCCAGTGTCCTGTGTGGGGTGGGGGGGACAGGGAGCCCAGCACATCCGTCTTGAGCAAGTCACCTTCACCCCCCTTCACGTGGCTCCAGAGGGCCTGGGGTGGGGGGGTGTCTGTCCCTGACTCAGGCTGGGCCCCGTTGAAAGGCTCAGATCGGGCCGCTGTTCGGAGAGGTGGGGTGACCCCCGGCCGCGTGGCTGTGAGAGCTCTGGTGGGTGCGTCTGTTGTGTTCTTACGCTTAAGCTGCTGTTATTTATTAGATGGGGGAGGACGGGAGGCTGCTGCCTTTGTGGCTTTCCTTGCACTCGGCTCTTGCCTGGCCCATCCCGGCCCACTGGTGGGAGGACGCAAGCGCGGCTCCCTCCGATTCCTCCTGAAGCTGGGGCGGGTTGGGGAGAAACGGTTGGATCCAACCCGGTTTATAATTCACACCCTGTGAAATTTCTTCTCTTTAAAAGAAAAATCCCTCCGACTTCAGGCTGTGAAAATGTGACTCGTTCATAAAGTATTAATGTTTTCCACCTCCGGCCTCCTGGCGTCTTATTGCTGCTGAGCAGGGTCCCGGCCGTGGTCAGCTTCTCCTTGGTGCTCGGCGCTGTACGTAGCCCTCACCGCAAGGAGCTGACGGGCCAGGCTGCAGGGCGGCAGAGCTGGGTCTGGGGAAGCAGAGACAGCCAGGGCCTCACCCATGATCCCACAGCCCCTGAGAGGCAGAGCTGGGAATTTCATCTGAGGCTGGGCCGGCACCTTTTAATATTTGCAAAGCTACGGTGTGCCCGGAGCTGGCCAGCCCGAGCCGAGCGGCTGCCCGCCCATCTCACAGGCAGAGGGGCTGGCCCCAGCCCTGTGGTGTCTCCGCACCTCCGGTGGCCTTCCCAGGAGAACGTGGTGTGAACGCTCCCGCGCTGGCTGGAGGAAGGGGGTGTGTGTGTGTGTGTGTGTGTGCGGCCGGCCGGCCGGGGCAGGGACCGGGTGGAGCTTCTCTCCTCTGCTGGCAGCAAGTTCCAAAGTCCCCGGCTAGTTTGAATCCCGTCTCCCCCGAGCGTTCGCATCAGGCCCCTGTGCTCAAGCCCTGGTTCCCCCCAGCACGTGCTAAACGCCAGCGGAGTTCAAGGGGAGCTGAGCATTGAAGGGGACCCCGGGGAGCTGTAACCTCGCTGCAGCCAGCCCTCACCCGGGGCCGTGTGGGGCCGGGCGACGCAGCTTCTCTTTCCGAGTGGGTCGCAAAGCCCAGGCCGCGGTGGCTGGGGGCTGTGGGAGGCCGACCGGGCCAGGGATTGCTCAGGCAGCTACGCTGGCCCTGGGCCCTGCTCCTGGGGAGCAGATTCCTCCCCTGGGCTCCCCCCAACGCTGGAGCAGCTGGAGTTGAAAACCTCCCTCTTGCCACACGAGGGCGTCCTTCAATCGGGGGGGGGGGGGGCTAGTGACTCCCTGAGCTGGGCTCCCTGGGGTCTCTCGCCCCTTTTCCCAGCTCCCACTTGCTGTATTTTGGCCCCGCTTTGCCGGCGTCCCCCCTGTGGTTTGATGCCGGGGTGGGGATCATTAACCTGCCTCCCCCAATCCCAGATCCTGCTGCCCACCTGGCTACTGCCCCCCAGGACCGCTCCCCCAGGGCTGCTTCGAGCACCGCGGCTGGCAGCTGCTCCCTCTGCTCGGCCCCAGCGCCTCTGGCTTTCCGGGGCCGCCTCGGGCCTGAAGCTGGCCGCATGGGCCACTCAGCGGGACGGGAGTGTGGGAATTCTTCCCCCAGGCCGGGAGCTGGGGGGCTGCCCTGCTGCAGAGTGGGAGGCCGTCCCCATGGGGAGGACCCCGTCACCCGCCCGGGGAGGGAGCCCAGCGCTGCTCGGCTCACGGAGCAGGGGAGACGGGGGCCCGGCAAAGCGCCGTTAGAATGGGAACTAGCCCCTTGTGGGCGCCTGGGAGCCGGGGGTCAGGCCTGGGCAGAGTGCAGGGGATGGGGGGCTGGTGCCTGGTCTGATCTCAGGCTCTTCCCAGGTACAGCTGAGCTGCAAGCGCAGACGAGCGGGGCCGGGGTGGTAGATTAGACCTGTTCCAGGGGAGGCAGCGTGGCCTAGAGGGTTCCCCTGGCTCCATCTGCCCCTGCAGCTCTGCGGCTGGGGGCTGCAGGTCGGGACGGCCCCGTTCTGCTCTGCACGGCTGCCCCCCTCCCCAGCAACCGGCTCGCTGGGGCGTCTAGACAGCCAGGAAAGTTCCTCCCGATGGATTCGGAAAGCGGAGTGAAACCGCTTTAAACCCCCACTCCCGCCCCCGTGTGGACGCTCCTGTGCCAAATGTAAACGGCCTGAGTCGGATTTGGGGAGGGAAGGCCGCGGGATTGAGCGAAGGTGGCCGGCCCTGACTCCCCTGCCCCCAGGTGTGGGGGGCTGGGGGCACAGGAGGCTGGTTGGGGTTGCTCCCCCCGGCACCAGTTGGAGCTGGGGGGGGGGGGGCTGCATACCAATCCACTGACTCAGTATGTCAGTGCCTCTCTCTGTGCCTCAGTTTCCCTGTTGTACCTGTCTCCTGAGTCAGCCCAGCCCTCATGGCCTGGGGGCCTAGGGAACAGGCACCGGCCCAGTGTGCTCCGGCCCCACTCCCCCATCTCTCCCCCTGCCCTGGAGCTGGGATCAGGGCCCTTGTGCCAGCCCCACACGCTGGGGAGACCCCTTGGGCAGGGGGGGCTCTCACGGGGCAGATCCTGCCCCAGAGGGGCCCACACGGACTGTGCCCTCAGTTTCTCTCAGCCCCTGGGGGGCAGGGATGGGGCGAGGGGGAATCATTGGCCAGTTATCCGCCCCCCCCCCAAATCCCCTCCCTCCATGGGCGTGCAGGGTTTAACCTCTCGGGCGCCGGCAGGGCACGTGCCCAGGTGCTGGGAGCCGGGTGGGCTGGTGGCTGAGGTGTACATGTGGTTGTCCCGTCTCCCCCCCCCCCAGGTCCATGGGGGGCCCCTGCAGATCTGCCCCGAGGGGCGCCCAATATCGAGCCCCTCTTTGACCGGCTGCTGATTTTCCGGTCGGACCGACGCAACCCCCCTGAGGTGAAGCCGGCCTATGCCACGAGGTACCTGCCCCCCCGCTGGGGGGAGCTGAGAACGGGCGGGGGGGGCTGGCTTGCACCATCCAGGGCAGGCCTGTGCTTTTGTGGGGGAGGGCAGAGCTGTGGCTGATTTGCATACAATTTGCATACCTCCAATGTTCGTTCAATCCCTGCGTCTGCTCGATCGGGCCCTGGACTAAGGGTGAGCGTGGGGTGGAGGGGGGCGGGGGCTGGGAGCCCGGACACCTGGGTTCTATCCCAGCTCTGGGAGGGGAGTGGGGTCTAGTGGTTAGAGCAGGGGGAGCTGGGAGCCAGGACTCCTGGGTTCTATCCCAGCTCTGAGAGGGGAGTGGGGTCTAGTGGTTAGAGCAGGGGGGCTGGGAGCCAGGACTCCTGGGTTCTATCGCAGCTCTGAGAAGGGAGTGGGGTCTAGTGGTTAGAGCAGGGGGGGCTGGNTGGGAGCCAGGACTCCTGGGTTCTCTCCCTAGCTCTGGGGGGGGAGTGGGGGCTAGTGGTTAGAGCAGGGGGGCTGGGAGCCAGGACTCCTGGGTTCTGTCCCTAGGGGCTGGGTTGCTTGGGGGCCTGGCTGCTCCTGGCTGCTGGGCGCGGCACGTGATGGGGGCGCTGGCCCCGGGCTGCAGCTGCTCGGAAAGGCCGGGACGCCCGCAGCGAATCGCAAGGTGCCACCAGCTGCTGACGGGGCCGCGGTGAGACGCTGCAAGTGACCATGAGGTGTCACCGTTGCGCTGAGAACAGGCACCCGCAGAGGCCGTGGTTCATCCCTGGGCAGTGCCAGCTTCGCCCTGCCCTGGGGCCCTGTGTTGGGCAAAGCAGCCCAGAGACTCCCCTTAGCCCCCCGGGTCATGGCACAGAGGGAACGTGCCCCACAGCTCCGGAGCCGGATTTCTGCTCTCAGTTTCAGCGGCGTCAATCCGGATCAGCCTGGCCGCCGGAGTGGAGTCACTCCAGATTTACGTGTGGTGCAGGGTGGGGGCCGGAGCACCCTGCCTCCCCGGCAGATGGGCAGGCAGGAGCCAATGTGTCTATGGGAATAAAACAACCCCGAGAGCGAAACCCATTTGCTTCGGGGCAGGAGCCATCTTCCCTGGGAGCAGGTTATCCCCTCGCTTCAAACTTGCTCGCACCTGTGGAGCAGGTGCCGGTCACTGGGGCGATTCCCGTGTGTGTGACTGTGGTAACGACTGGGAGGTGCCTTGGGGGAGTCTGATCTTGGGGGGGGGGGGCGCTTGTTGGAATGGGGTCAGGGAATTTGCACCCCTGAGCACCTGGATTTTGCAGGCGGTAGCGGAATGGGGGCCCAGCTGAGATTAGCAGCATGTGGTCATGCATGCATGTGTGTGTGTGTGTGTGTTGGGGGGGGCGGACCTCCCCTGGGAAATCCAGCATGGGAGTGACGCTCCAGCACCTGCCACTGCCCCTTAGCACCAGGCCTCAGATCTGCAGGTTGATCCCAGGCAGATTAGCAGTTGTGATCAGGGCGTTGGGCCCCTGACTGCATCTAATGGCCATGGGCTGGGTAATGACAGTGACAGATGCCTGCAGATGGGGTGGGGGTGGAGGTTGAGTTGGATGCCCAGATTCCTGGGTTATTTGGCTTCAGGATCCTGCAGAACAGGTAAGGCTGGGGCACGTTTCCCAGGCCCGCTGTTTGAGGTAGTGGGGAATCTCCCTTTTTATTAGCACTAGAGGGGCTATGAAACGCACCACTGAATTTTAAAAAAATCAACCTCAGCATTGCTATGATGCCTCAGTTTCAGCAGTGACTAGTTACCCAACAGTTGTCAATCCAGAGCATTTCTGTGGCTTAAGCAGTGGTTAATTATTAGCCACCCAGCAGATTAAGCCAAGTATGATCTCTGCAGCGCAGATACTGTCAGGGGCTGATCCCCTGACCCCACCTAGCAGGGCCGTCCTTAGGATTTATGGGGCCCTATGCAGTATTATTAAACTGGTGCCCCTATGCCCGATGTCAGCCCGGGCTCGCAGCCTGGCGGGAGACGAAGCAGCAAAGGATAGCGAGACGCTCGGCCCGCCTCACAGTGGCAGAGAGTCACAGTTCCCCGCAGAGACCCCCGGACCCTCCCTCACGCAGAATGGACATGCAGAAGGTTCCTAATTAAAAACACTAAATTTGGGAATAAAAAATGTCAGGCACAGGTTTTTTGATCTGCCCTGAAGTTTGTCAGAGGTTTATTTGCAAAAACTTTGTAATAAGGGTGAGTCAGCTGTCCTGCTGAATACGACATTCAATAGTCTGGAATACATGATGCAGCTCTTCTCTGTTTTACATTTTCTTAATCAGTATTTCTAAGCTGATTTTATATTTTAAATGTACTCTTCAGCCTTCATACAGTAATCATTCCAGATTACTACATATTTAACTCACTGAAACAAAGCCATGATTTTAAATTAATCAGTCGCAGAGGTTTAGTGTGTTCAGAACAATGTTCGTTGCTTTTGGAAAAAGGGAACACTAATTTACGGTGTGTGATCTCCAGAACAACAGACGTGTTTATGAAATGTCACCAACTTTCAGAAATATGTTTCCAAAGGTTTTAGGGATAACAAAAGGATTTTCTATCTTACTAAGGTACGGCTGTTGCTGGAGGGTTCACTTAAAACTAGTTCATCAGATAGTCAGAAGTAAAGAAAGGGAAACTCTTTGTCCAGCTACCTGGCAGGAAAGGGCTCTCGTCAAGTGGCAGGGGCGGGGGGTGAAGGGAGAAAGGGATGGGCAGAAAGGACAGGAAGACTTTGGAAGCAATTTTTTTGTACTATAGTCATTACAATTAAAATGTGTATTTTAGATAAGGGGGGGTCGTTGGAAGGATTTGTTTAAAAAGCGATATATCGGATGATCCAAGCCTTTAAGGCTAAAGATGAATACTCAGATTGTGTTTCTATAAATCTGTGAGATGTGATTTTATAATCTTCACCAACTCACTAATGAAACATTTTAAACGAAGGTCCTGCAGACTGACCTGTTCTGAGGAAAGATGACAGTCGCGCACAGCTGGTTTTGTCAGTCAATTCAGAAACTGACAGTACATCGCTGGGGGTTGGCAAATGGCTTCATTGCCACTCGAACGGCTCTTTAACGGGTTCGATGCTGAGCTCATAGGGCTGAGGCCGGAGGAAGAGTCAACCAGGCTGCAGCGGCTGTGGGAACCTGCAGGAAGGGTCAGAACAGGGACAGGAAGAAGTGGATGGGGGACACTAAGACCCAGGGGTGCCCCAAATTTTCAGGTGCCCTACGCAGCGGGTATTCGGCGTATGGCCCTGCCACCTACCTGCATCCACCAGCCCCGTTGACTTTAGTGCCGCACAATGACCCTGCTGGCCGCACGGGCACCGGGAAGTGAGGCAAGTCTCTGGTTCGATCGGTGTGGAGAACGGCACAGAGCTCACTGAGAAAGTCTGCGGACGATACCGAGCTGGGAGGGGTTGCAAGTGCTTTGGCAGAGAGGCTTAAACTTCAAAATGCTCGGGACAAACTGGAGAAATGGTCTGAAGTAAACAGGATGAACTTCAATCAGGACAAATGCAAAGTGCTCCCCTTAGGAAGGACCAAGCAGTTGCAGACACACAATGGGAAAGGAACTGCCTGGAAAGGGAGCTGGGGCTCAGAGTGGATGGACCACAAGCTAAATATGAGTCAACAGTGTGACGCTGTGGCAAAAAAAGGCGAACATCATCCTGGGCTGGATTAGCGGGAGTGTTGTAAGCAAGACACGAGCAGTAATTCTTCCCGCTGACTAGGCCTCAGCTGGGGATGTACGTGCCAAAGACCTTACAAGCGGGTACCACGCCATGCCAAGCCACCCCCGCTAGACGCCTGGCTTCAGAGCGGGCGGCGAGATCCCCGTTCCACCGGGTTCAGCCTCCGTGCCAGAGCGCACCTGGGCATGGGACGCCCGCGCCGCTTGACAGCAGCTGGCACAAAGCCCTGGGCCCTGCCCGCCTGGCGAGTCCATCGGCTCCGAATCCCGCCCCTTTCCCTCCCGAAGAGCCAGTCGCCAGGGCACCCGAAAAGTCATTCAGTGCCAGCGCAGCCAGGAGCACCCGGTTCCCCCGAGGCAGCGACATGGAGATCACCGCGGCCACGCTGCTTTTGCTGCTGGTCGGCCTCTCCTGCCTGGTCGGCTACCTCCAGCGGAAGAGGGGCTGGTTGCCCCCGGGCCCGCGCCCGCTGCCCCTGCTGGGGAACCTGCTGCAGCTCGATACCAAGGACATGGTCAAATCGCTTCTCACGGGAGGGGGAGTTTGGGGGCCGGCGTGGGAACAGGCTGGGGAATTTCTGGCTCCCTGTTGTTGTCGCTAAGGGGGGAGCAGGTCCCCGGCCCTGCTAGCAGAAGGGGGGACAGTGCAGCTAGTGAAGCCTCAGGTTTAATGTAGCCAGGGCCTTCTCCCGCAATGTTCACGCGCTGGGCTGCCTCGTGACTTCTGTACTTGTGCAAACACCAGCACTAGTACTGGGCACTCAACCCCCCCGTGCAAACACCACCACCAGTACTGGGCACGCCACCCCCCCCCCCCCCCCCCCCCCCCACCCGCCCCCCCCCCTCCCCCCCCGCGCCCCCACCCCCGCCCCCCCCCCGCCCACACCCCCCCCCCCCCCCCCCCCCTCGCCCCCCACACCACACCCACCCCCCCCCCCCCCCCCCACCCCCCTCCCCCCCCCCCCCGCACCCCCCCCCCGCCCCCCCCCCCCGCCCCCCCCCCCCCCCCCCCACCCCCCACCCCCCCCCCCCCCCCCCCCACCCCCCTCCCCCCCCCCCCCGCACCCCCCCCCCGCCCCCCCCCCCCGCCCCCCCCCCCCCCCCCCCCCCCCCTCGCCCCCCACACCACACCCACCCCCCCCCCCCCCCCCCACCCCCCCCCCCCCCGCCCGCCCCCCCCCCCCCCCCCCCCAACCACCCCCCCCAGACCGGCCCCCCCACACCCCCCCCCCCCCCCGCTCCCTTGGTATGTGGCTGCCAGGAGCCCCTGGAGACTCCAGTCCAGATCAGGGCCCCCTTGTGTTGGGTGCTGCAGCTTCCCCTCAGGTCACACAAGGGATCAGTGACAGGGGTAGAAGAACCCAGGCGTCCTGGCGCCCAGTCCTTGTTCTTCAAACTCCCCCACGCCCCTCCCGCCGCCGGGGACAGAACCCAGGCGTCCTGGCGCCCAGTCCTTGTTCTTCAAACTCCCCCACGCCCCTCCCACCGCCGGGGACAGAACCCAGGCGTCCTGGCGCCCAGCCCCCCCTTGGGCGGCTCTAATGAAGAATGTGGAGTATCCAGCATCCCGGGCACAGGCCGGACTAAAGCGAAAGGTTGAGCTGCTCCGCGGGACGGTTTCAGCGAGGCCGCATCGGGCGCAGCTCCCTGCTGATGCCCCGTTCATGCCCACGCGGACACGGCCGGCTTTGAGGGGCAGGTTGGCCCAGCCTTAAACCCCGGCTGGAGACACAGGGGGCAAATGAATCTATGCAAAGTCCTAACCATGAATAGCTGGGTACGCAGGAGAACGCGGGGGGCCGCCTGGCTAGTGACTCGTCTCAGTGCCATGTTGGAACCACTCGAGTTTATAAAACATCCCAGGGTAGCAACCGGCCGCCCCCTGGGGTCAGAGCAGCTCAAAGTGCTTTTACAGATGGGGAAACTGAGGCACCGGCGCAGCGGTGACCTGCCCCAGGTCATGCAGGGAGCTTGGTGGAAGAGCCCAGAATGGAACCCAGGAGTCCTGACGCCCAGTTATTCCCCCCCCCACCCCCCCATGCTAACTAGAACTGGCCGAAACTTGGAATTTCTGGTTCCTGGAAAGTTTTGATATTTTGGTTTTGTTCCAAAGGGAAATTTCCCCAAAAAGGTTTGTTTTGGAAACAGGGTTTTGTTTCGCTTTGGTTTTTTCGCGGCCCGTTTGAAATCGAGACGGGCTGGTTTGGCTGAGAGCTCTGGCTCGGACTCTCTGGCCAGGGGGGCCGACTAGATGGTCACTTCTTGCCTTAGCCACCGAACCTGGGACGGGCAGCTCGTGAAATGGACGTGATTCGTGTCAGTTTCAGCCCGACCCCACTGAATAGCAGCAGGGAAACTGAGGCCACGCAGGGCCAGGGCCAGCAGCTCCTCCGCCAGGTGGATTGCCCCAGGCTCTTGGGCCAGCTTGGCTAGTGGGGCAGTGGGCTCGGTAGGTTGCCGAGATCGGGCAGTCTGGGGGGAGTCCTGCCCTGGAGTTGGGGCGCCCGTAAGCTCAGCCCCGGCCTCGCTGCCTGCTAGGAAACTGGGCGGATTTCGTCAGAACCGTTTCACAGGTCGGCATTTCCCAGTAAAACCCGGTGTGTTAGAAACTCCCTGAGCAGCTCGAGTGTTAACGGCCAGTAGGTTACATGCAGTCCGGACTCCTGGGTTCTCTCCCCAGCTTTGAGGGGGGAGTGGGGTTGAGTGGTTAGAGCAGGGGGAGCTGGGAGCCAGGACTCCTGGGTTCTCTCCCCGGCTCTGGGAGGGGAGTTGTGGCTAGAGCAGGGGGGGCTGGGAGCCAGGACTCCTGGGTTCTCTCCTCGGCTCTGGGAGGCGAGTGGGGGCTGGTGGGTTGGAGCAGGGGAGCTGGGAGCCAGGACTCCTGGGTTCTATCCCCGGCTCTGGGAGGGGAGTTGTGGCTAGAGCAGGGGGGGCTGGGAGCCAGGACTCCTGGGTTCTCTCCCCTGCTCTGGGAGGGGAGGGGAGCTGGGAGCCAGGACTCCTGGGTTCTCTCCCCGGCTCTGGGAGGGGAGGGGAGGGGGGTCTAGTGGCTAGAGCAGGGGGAGCTGGGAGCCAGGACTCCTGGGTTCTCTCCCAGCTCTGGGAGGGGAGTGAGGACTAGTGGCTGGAGCCAGGCAGTGTGATTATGTTTGGTTCGAGGCCCCATACTCTGACCCTTGGGTCCCTCTGTGTTTGCAGCTAAGTGAGCGCTACGGGCCCGTCTACACCCTGCACCTGGGCTCCCGGCCGGTGGTGGTCCTGTGCGGGTACCAGGCCGTGAAGGAGGCCCTGCTGGACCAGGCCGAGGAGTTCAGCGGGCGCGGGGATCTGCCCGTGGTCTTCCGCTTCACCCAAGGAAACGGTAAGGAATCCCCTCCCCCTTCCCGGCTTTCAGCCACTCAACCCTCCCGCAGACACGGGGAAGTGGGGCAGGACCCACAGAGGGGCCGGCTAGCCTTGCGGCTTAGGCACTGGACTGGGAGCCAAGACACCCGGGTTCTCCAATAACCTGCTGGGTGACCCCTCCCCCAACTCCGGCCAGTCATTTCCCTGCTCGCTGCCTCAGTTTCCCCTCCCACCCTTTGTCTGTTTAGATTGTAAGAAGCTCCGGTGGGATCTGGATTCAATTCCCAGCTCTGCCACCGACCTCCTGCGCGACCTTGGGCAAGTCGCTGCATCTCGCTGGTCCTCAGTTTGCCCACCTATAAAATGGGGATAATCATTCATCCCCTGGCAGAGCGCTTTAGATCAGGAGTCAGTGTCACAGGCCATCTCCGGGTGACCTGGATTCCTAGTTTTCCTCAGTCCTGGTGTGATTGTGTGTGTGTGAGACAGAGACCAATTTAAAGAGAAGTGGGGGATAGTGGTTAAAGCAGTGGGGGCTGGGAGCCAGGACTCCTGGGTTCTCTCCTGGCTCTGGGAGGGGGGTGGGGTCTAGTGGTTAGAGCAGGGGGGCTGGGCGCAGGACTCCTGGGTTCTCTCCTGGCTCTGGGAGGGGGGTGGGGTCTAGTGGTTAGAGCAGAGGGGCTGGGAGCCAGGACTCCTGGGTTCTGTTCCTGGCCCTGAGAGGGGGGTGGGGCCTAGTGGTTAGGGTAGGGGGGCGGGGAGCCAGGACTCCTGGGTTCTCTCCCAGCTCTGGGGGGGGGGGGGGGTCTAGGGGGTAGAGCAGGGGGGGCTGGGAGCCAGGACTCCTGGGTTCTGTTCCTGGCCCTGGGAGGGGGGTGGGGTCTAGTGGTTAGGGTAGGGGGGCGGGGGGCCAGGACCGGGGGGGGGTCGCGCAGGGCGGGGGGGGGGGGGGGGGGGGGGGGGGGGGGGAGGGGGGGGTCTGGGGGTGGGAGCGGGGGGGCTGGGAGCCAGGACTCCTGGGTTCTCCCCCAGCTCTGGGAGGAGGGTGGGGTCTAGTGGTTAGAGCAGAGGGGCTGGGAGCCAGGACTCCTGGGTTCTCTCCCAGCTCTGGGGGGGGAGTGTGGGATAGTGGTTAGAGCAGGGGGGCTGGGAGCCAGGACTCCTGGGTTCTCTCCCGGTTCTGGGAGGAGGGTGGGGGATAGTGGTTAGAGCAGGGGGGGCTGGGAGCCAGGACTCCTGGGTTCTCCCCCAGCTCTGGGAGGAGGGTGGGGTCTAGTGGTTAGAGCAGGGGGGGCTGGGAGCCAGGACTCCTGGGTTCTGTTCCTGGCCCTGGGAGGGGGGTGGGGTCTAGTGGTTAGAGCAGAGGGGCTGGGAGCCAGGACTCCTGGGTTCTCTCCTGGCTCTGAGAGGGGAGTGGGGTCTAGTGGTTAGAGCAGGGGGGCTGGGCGCAGGACTCCTGGGTTCTCTCCTGGCTCTGGGAGGGGGGTGGGGTCTAGTGGTTAGAGCAGAGGGGCTGGGAGCCAGGACTCCTGGGTTCTCTCCCAGTTCTGGGAGGAGGGTGGGGGATAGTGGTTAGAGCAGGGGGGGCTGGGAGCCAGGACTCCTGGGTTCTGTTCCTGGCCCTGAGAGGGGGGTGGGGTCTAGTGGTTAGAGTAGGGGGGCTGGGAGCCAGGACTCCTGGGTTATCTCCCAGCTCTGGGAGGGGAGTGGGGTCTAGTGGTTAGAGTAGGGGAGTGGGAGCCAGGACTCCTGGGTTCTGTTCCTGGCCCTGAGAGGGCAGTGGGGCCAGGTCTCTTGGCAGCCGATGAGCAGGGGTCGGTTATCGTCAGTCGTTCCAAGCGTGGGGCTGGCGTTGGTGGGGGGCGCCGGGCTCTCTGGTGCCCTCCCTTCACTGCTCCGTGCCCCCCGCCCCAGGCGTCGTGCTGAGCAACGGGGAGAAGTGGAAAGTCCTGCGGAGATTCGCCCTGCAGACGCTGCGGAACTTCGGCATGGGCAAGCGGAGCCTGGAGGAGCGGATCCAGCAGGAGGCGCAGTGCCTGGGGCAGGAACTCGCCCAAACGCAATGTGGGTCGCCCGGGGGCCATGCGCGGCCGGGACGCAGCTTCCCCCGGCCGCAATTCCTGCAGGACGTTCTTCGTGCGGCTCTGCAGCCAGGTCCCTGCTGAGGGTCCAGACAGCGCCCCCTGCTGAGCCCCCTGCCCCACTCCCTGCCCCACAGCGCCGCCCTGGGGCCAGCCCTGCCTGCCAGGGGAGAGCGCCCCCTGCTGAGCCCCCTGCCCCACTCCCTGCCCCACAGCGCCGCCCTGGGGCCAGCCCTGCCTGCCAGGGGAGAGTGCCCCCTGCTGAGCCCCCTGCTCCCTGCCCCACAGCGCCGCCCTGGGGCCAGCCGTGCCTGCCCGGGGAGAGCGCCCCCTGCTGAGCCCCCTGCCCCACTCCCTGCCCCACAGCGCCGCCCTGGGGCCAGCCCTGCCTGCCAGGGGAGAGCGCCCCCTGCTGAGCCCCCTGCTCCCTGCCCCACAGCGCCGCCCTGGGGCCAGCCCTGTCTGCCAGGGGAGAGCACCCCCTGCTGAGCCCCCTGCCCCGCTCCCTGCCCCACAGCGCCGCCCTGGGGCCAGCCCTGCCTGCCAGGGGAGAGCGCCCCCTGCTGAGCCCCCCGCCCCGCTCCCTGCCCCACAGCGCCCCCTAGTGCCAGGCTGGGGCACTGGGGTCAGCACTGAGAGAAGAGCGCCCCCTAGGGCTGCACTGACACCAAGCTGAACCCCTCCCCCCTCCCCTGAGTCCCCCCCAGTTTCCCGGCCCAGCAACGACCCAGCCAGATTCTGCTTAGCTCGGGCCGGGGTTCTCTCCCCAGCTCTGGGAGGGGAGTGGGGGCTGGTGGGTGACTTCCCGCCACTCACAGCCGGTTCCCTCCCCTCGCTAGCCGCACCCTTCGACCCCACCTTCCTCATCAGCCGGGCCGTCTCCAACGTCATCTGCTCCATCGTCTTCGGGGACCGCTTCGAGTACCAGGACTGGAGCTTCCTCACCTGGGTCGGCCTCATCAACCAGAACTTCCAGCTGCTCAGCTCCCCGTGGGGGCAGGTAGGTGCTGCTGGGGGGGGGGGGGGGCCTGCATCTGGGGGGGCCTCCTTGCATCTGTGGGTGGGGTCCCCCCGTGTCACCCCCCGAGTGTCCCCCTGGGCGGACATGGAGAGCAAGTGGTCACCGTCCCCTTGTTCCCCGCCCAGCCGTCTCTTCGCTCGACCAACGCCTCCGTCCCACAGGAGGAGCGATGCATGGCCCCCCCGGTGCATGTGACGCACGGGTCGTTATGGCAACGGCCGCACTCCCGTGCACAGTTCGTGTCGGGTAACACGCTCGCACCCTGCACGGCGCATCACGGTAACGTGCTGGGTGTGTGCACCATTCGTTATGGTGGCCTGGCCTGCGCACGCGGTAACGAAGTGAGCGACATGCCCGCACTGCATTGGTCGTTAGGGTAACGTGCATACGCTGCACTGCCTCCCTGTTCATTACGGTAATGCACGTACGGAGTTCACTATGGTAGTGCACGCGCACTGCCGCCCTGTTCGTTACGGTAATGCACGTACGGAGTTCACTATGGTAGTGCACACGCACTGCTGCCATGTTCGTTACGGTAATGCACGTACGGAGTTCACTATGGTAGTGCACGCGCACTGCTGCCATGTTCGTTACGGTAATGCACGTACGGAGTTCACTCTGGTAGTGCACGCGCCCTGCTGCCCTGTTCATTACGGTAATGCACGTACGGAGTTCACTATGGTAGTGCACGCGCACTGCTGCCCTGTTCGTTACGGTAATGCAGGCGCACTGCTGCTCCGTTCACGATGGTATTGCACACACACAGCTCACTGTGGTAATGCACATGCACTGCTGCTCTGTTTACTAAGTTTTTGCACGCCCAGAGCTCACCACGGTATTGCACGCCCAGAGCTCACCACGGTAATGCATGCACACTGCTACTCCGTGCATTATGGTCATGTGCACAGCGCTCAGCTCACCACAGTAATGCACGTGCTCTGCTGCCCTGTTCATTATGGTAATGCACGCGCAGAGCTCCCGACGGTAATGCACGCGCAGAGCTCCCGACGGTAATGCACGTGCACTGCTGCCCCGTGCGTCACGGTAACACGTGCACCGAGCTCACGCGCGGCCGTGGGGTGACTCGTGTCCCTTTCCCCAGATGTACAACATCTTCCCCGGCCCCATGTCCTGCCTGCCGGGGCCTCACAACAGGATCTTCGAGAACTTCGAGCAGCTGCGGCTTTTTGTGCTGGAGCGGGTGACGATGCACCAGGAATCCTTTGACCCCAACGGCCCCCGTGACTTCATCGACTGCTTCCTCCTCAAGATGGAGCAGGTGAAAGGGTTGTGGGCGCGGGGCGGGGGTGGGCGCGGGGGTGGGCGCGGGGCCGGCTGACTCCTTTAAAACTGACAGGCATCTGACGAAGTGGGGATTCACCCACGAACGCTTATGCTCCAATACGTCTGTTAGTCTGTAAGGTGCCACAGAACTCTCTGTCGCTTTTTACAGATCCAGACTAACCCGGCTCCCCCTCTGATCCTTTAAAACTGTGTCTGCTGCCATAAGAAAGACAGTGTGTCCTAGTGGCTGGAGCACTGGACCGAGCCCCAGGAGACCTGGGTTCTGTTCCTGGCTTGGCTACAGGGTGACTGTCCTATGCCTCAGTTTCCCCATCTGTGAAACGGGGATAATGGGCCTTCCTTTGCCTGGACACTGTGAGGTCTTTGGGGCAGGGACTGTCCCTTGTCTTGGCATCACCTGGCACAAGGGGGGCCCCTGATTTTGGTTGGAGGGGGGGATTCTGGGTGCCACAGGGGTTCGTGGTCTTGTGTCCGTACAGCACCTGGCCCGGGGCTGGGGTGGTGCTACCATAATGCACCTAATAGCTATAACAACGAGCAGCACCTGGCGCAGTGCGGGGCAAGCCCATGGCTGGGGTTCCTTGGTGCTCCTGTAATACAGGTATTGTTTGGGGTTGGCTTAAACCTTGTTGCTATGGGCCGGGTGCATCCTGTCCCCACTCGGCCTTCCCGGCTCCAGCCCGCATGACCAAGTCCTTCCCCGTTAAAGTGGCTTTAAAAAGCCCCAAGACTCTCGCCCAAAACCGAGCCCCTGCCGCTGACCTCGGGCCTGCAGGAGCAGATTGGCTTTGTTTGGGGTTGATGTTAGAACAGACGGGCTCATGGCCCGGCCCCACAGAGCCGCATGCCACGCAGGCCAGTGGCCCGCCCCGAATTGCTCCCCGCACTTGTAGGGTGGGGAGTTTTTCTGGAGACCCTCCCTGCTCCATCACCAGCCATACTGGTTTCTGCCTTTGCTGCTGCTTGGAGATTATCTCCGGGGCCTCTTAATCTGTTGTGGGCTGCCGAGCTGTAACCCAAGCGCCGGTGAATCACGTTCTCACAGCCCCGCCCTCGATGCGGGCAGCGTTGCCGGAGAATCGCGGTTTGAGGCGTGCTCGGGAGCTCTTTGCAAACATTAACGGCTTTGTTCGCGTGACGCACCACCCTGGGAGGCAGGCCAGTTTAGAGTGGGGGAAACTGAGGCATGGGAGGGACAGGGAAGTGACTTGCCCAAGGTCACTCAGCAGGTCAGGAATAGAACCCAGGAGTCCTGACTCTGTCCCCCTCCACCACTCGAGCCCACTCCCCTCCCAGGGCTGGAGATAGAACCCAGGAGTCCTGAAGGCCAGCTTTGTGCTCTAACGATGTCCTTTCCCCCAGCCCCCGTGCTAACGAGAAGTGCAATGCTGCCTCTGCTGAATATAGCAGAGGTCCTGCAAGTCCGGCATTACTGCGCCCCTGGCTGTTCAGAGAGGCTGTTGCCAGCCGTGGGCTTTGAACCGGGGAGATGCGGGGCTAAGAGCGTCTGGCTCGGCTCCTTGAGCTAAAGGATTAGCCCCCTCGCCCAGCAGCAGCAGTTAGACCCAGAAACTGCATCGGTGGAGCCGCCACTAGGGGGAGACGGTGGGAGATACCCGAGCGCTGCGGGTTCGAATTCTGGGCGCCCCCCCCCGCAGGAAAACCAGGACCCGCTGAGCTACTTCCAGACGGAGACGCTGGTGATGACCACGCACAACCTGTTCTTCGCGGGCACGGAGACCGTCAGCACCACCCTGCGCTACGGCTTCCTCCTCCTCATGAAGTACCCGGAGATCCAGGGGGAGCTGCGGGGGCCGGGGGAGCTGAGATCGGGATCCAAGCTGCTGTCTATATTTTATGTCGAAATCGCCAGCCAGGTCTCAGACGTCACCAGCTCCAGACCTAGCGTGTCCTTGCTGCCTGCGTGGCCAGCCGGGATGTCAGGCTGCCCCACCAGAAACCGCTTCCTGTCCCGCTTCTTTCTCCGCAGCCAAAGTCCACGCTGAGATCGACCAGGTGATCGGGCGGCACCGCAGCCCGTCGGTCGAGGACCGGAGCCGCATGCCCTACACCGACGCCGTCATCCACGAGGTGCAGCGCTTCGGCGACGTGATCCCCATGGGGGTCCCGCACGCGGTGACCCGGGACACCCGCTTCAGGGGTTTCCTGCTTCCAGAGGTAACGGGATTTCCCTCCTCCCCGCGTTGGAGCAAGAAAACACGTCTCTCCCCCCCCGGGCTGGAATCTCCCCTCTTGTCAGCTTCCAAAGGGTGTTCGGAGAGGGACAGACGGCTGGAACCATGGCTGGATAGACTGGCAAATGGGTTGGATGGATGGACGGATGGGTGGCCAGAGAGAGGGGCGTGCGTTGGGATGGATAGATAGGATGGGTGGATAGATGGATGGGTAGATAGACAAGTAGACTGATAGCATGGCTGGCTAGGTGGAGGGATGGAAAGATAGATGGTTGGAGAGGCTGAGGGACGCGTGAGTAGATGGGTAGACAGACGAGAGACGGACAGACAGATGGATGGATGGAGTGGAAGGACAGATGGCTAGAGGGTGGATCGTTGGATAAGTGGACAGACAGACTGAGGAGGACAGATGGATAGACAAGACGGACGGATGGCGGCACCGGTGCCAGACCGAAGAACGAGTCAATGGATGGGCAGACAGACAGATGTGTGGCTAGACTGGTGAGTGGGTGGAGAAGCCAGGGGGATGAAGAATCACAGAACCAGAGGGTTGGGACAATTTGCAAGGGACAATTTGGCTAAGCCGCTGCCGAGAGGCAGGATTTGGTGGCTCTAAACCACCCAAGACAGACTCTATCCAGCCGTGCCTGGGCAGAGATGGATGGACGCTCAAGATAGATAGGATGGGTGGATAGACAGAAAGACAGACGGATGGATTAAAAGCTAGATGGATATCAAGGTGGATGGATAAGCAGGGGATGAAGGGATAGGTAGGGCAGACAGGCGGACGGAGGGACGGAGGGATAGGTAGGGCAGACAGGCGGACGGAGGGACGGAGGGATAGGTAGGGCAGACGGGCGGACGGAGGGACGGAGGGATCGGTAGGGCAGACAGGCGGACGGAGGGATGGAGGGATAGGTAGGGCAGACAGGCGGACGGAGGAACGGAGGGATAGCTGGATGGACGGAGAGATCCTCTGGATGCCTGTGCTGGAACTGTGTGTTTCCCCTGCCCAGGGCACCAACGTGCTCCCGCTGCTGTTCTCTGTCCACAACGACCCCGCCCAGTTCAAAGACCCGGCCACATTCGACCCGGCCCATTTCCTGGACCCGAGCGGAGGCTTCCGGAAGCATGACGCCTTCATGGCCTTCTCCACGGGTACGTGTGGCCTGCCCGGGCTGGGGCCGCGGAGGGGGACAGGTCGAGTCTCCCCTAACGCGTCTACTCCAGCACCGGCCTCGGAGGACGCGACTGCCTGGACCAGCCCTGAGCTCAGATGGAGTAACTCAGCCTGGCTCCACGGCCTGGGGGTCACTGCGAGGACGGATCAGGCCCTTCTGTGTCGCTGTGGGGCAGAAATGACTCCCGGAGAGTCCAGGGGCCTCCCTAGTGGTAGGCTGGCCAGCCCCGGCCCCAGGCCCATCCAGCCTGAGCGAAGGCAGAGCACCGGGAACAGCCAGAGGGGGCCTCCCCCAGCCTATGATACCCACTGCCCATGGTGCTGGGGCTATTCTCTGCCCCCTGGGACCCATAGGGGGCGGACTGGGGTCGTGGCCGGAGCGCACTGCGCTGGGGCTATTCTCTGCCCCCTGGGACCCATAGGGGGCGGACTGGGGTCGTGGCCGGAGCGCACTGCGCTGGGGCTATTCTCTGCCCCCACAGGGCCCATAAAGGGGACAGAGCATGAGTTAGAGCAGCCCCAAGGCTGCTGTAACTGACACTGGGGGCCGGTCCCCAGAATACAGGGAACATGAAAGGGTCTTAAAGGCGCCTGAGCCCCAAGTGCAGGGAGAGGGTAACCGAGACGTGGGGCGCGATGGATCCTGAAATGCCTCTGACCCCTGTGCCCGGCCCGGACGTCACTGTGTTCCTTTCCCCCAGGGAAGAGGATCTGCCTGGGCGAGGGCTTGGCCCGCATGGAGCTCTTCCTCTTCTTCGCCGCCGTCCTGCAGCGGTTTGCCCTCACGCCCCTCGGCCGCCCGGAGGACATCGACATCTCGCCCCTGATGAGCGGCCTGGGGAACGTGCCGCGCCCCTACGAATTCCGGGCCGTCCCTCGCTGAGCCAGCCGCCGCCCCATCCCGCCTCCGCTCCCCTGTTCACAGCCTCGTGTCCTGCAGCCTTTGCACGCCTGAGATGAGTTCGCAGGCCTCGTCGCTTGCAGTGTCTAATCAGGACAACTGCAGTGTCTCCGGCTCTCGAGATTTTACTGGGCTGCCTGGCGGGCTTCTCTCTTTTTAAAGTCCCCAGCTCCAGATTCGTGAGCTTAGTTCAAGTTTTCATTACAATCAAATACAAATCAAAATTGTCCAGCTCTGGGGGTGAGAGAGAAAAGTTTAGAAACTTGACTCCAGTAAAGAGACCAGAAGCAAATAAAACGAACCCGCAACAATTGGAGGGTTGGAAATTTGCCTTGCTGGGAGAGGCTTCGTATCTCGGTCTGTTTAGTTCATCGGGGTCTCGCCCGCAGCTTAGAAATCCATTCACCAGGCCTAACGGGCCCGTTAAGCTAGAGGAGAAAGGCCGAACCAATTCCTGGAAGTTAA
This sequence comes from Platysternon megacephalum, assembly GCA_003942145.1. Taxonomy (NCBI): domain Eukaryota; kingdom Metazoa; phylum Chordata; order Testudines; family Platysternidae; genus Platysternon; species Platysternon megacephalum. The sequence goes on from QXTE01000696.1 coordinate 117,357, forward strand.
AGCCAGACAAATTCCAATTAGAAACAAGGCCGAAATTTAGGGCACAAACCCCCCGGGGGAAGTGGTGGATTCTCCACCGTTGACAACTTTTACATCGAGATGGGATGTTTTTCTGAAAGATCTGCTCCAGGAATTCTTTTTGGGCCGTTCTCTGACCGGATCACTTCATTAGACACAAGTTAGTGAGCTCCGTAAAGGTCAAAGTAACTGATCGTAATAGTCATTATTGGCCTTAAAATCTACGAATCCCAGTTTTCCTGGGACAATCCCCGTTTGCCACAGGATGTCCCGGGAATTTCTTTCAGGGCACCTGAAAAGTCCAAGTTTTCCAATTCGTCCATCCACGAGGTTTCAATTTTTAATAACTTTTTAATAACTACAAAAAACTCCTCTTGCTGCATGGGGGCGAATCTGCGTAGAGCTTTACCGGAAACGAAGCAGCATTCGGAGCGAAGGCAGAATCCGAGTGTTTGGTGGGTGTTTCTGGCTAGGTCTGAAGTTCTAGGGGGCTTTCTCATGCTTCGTAGCGCATGGCCCAGGCGGGCAGCAAACCTATCCGGTGTCTTTCACCACGAGACACGACAGCCACAAGGAAGGGGGCGAAAACGAACATTTCTCCCGCTCTGGTTGCTCTCAAAAGGGCAGAATTTGGCCCAATTTAGCTACCGCAAAGCCAGGCTGTTTATTTTTCCTCACCAGGCCTCTCTGTGGGAGAAGGTTTAAATTCCTCCCACCCTGCCAAACGGGTAAGCTGATGAAAGGGGTTGTGTCTTTAACACCTTCCCTCCTGCTGTGAACTCATCTCAGGAGCGCTTTGGTTGTTGGGAGGATGGGCGTTTTCAGCTCCCACTGAGAGCTGGGACCGTTGCAGATCAGACGCCTGGCAGAGAAAATCACGTGTTCATTTAAGGGCCAACTGGAGACCCCTTAAAGGGGCTGGTTTTTCATAGGGTGGACGCGCCGCACTTTCCAAAAAGTCCCTTTAAAGTGTCTCAGGCGCTGGCGCTTTGTTAGTTACTCTGAAAAACGTAGACTTCAGAGGTTAAGGGACCCCGGGCCAGATCCCTGGCAGGTGTGAACTGGCGTGACTCCACTGACTCTGGTTCACACCTGCTCAGTGTCGGCAATCTTCGGGGGTTTCACGGGGAGGTGTGTGCCGTCTTAAATCCCCAGTCGCCTGAGTCATGGGATTCTGTGAGCTCAGCTTTTGTTTTGGTTTGGGTTTTTTTAAGCATGTTTCTAGTCTTCACGGTGGCAGAGAAAATGTGACCTGCAAAACCAGAATCCTAAATATATTCTATACACAAAGATCATTTCTGTTAAGCCAATCTTGCCGTTTGTTTGTTTGGTTTTGTGGTACCAGCGTCATGCTGTTTGAACCCTTTGAGTTTAGCACGACTGGGAAAAAATTGAGTGGCAGGTGGGGCGTAACTCCCAGGAACTAACTGAGCCTCACCTCAACTCCACCCCTTTTCCTAGGTTCTAGTTTTTTTAAGCGCAGTGGAGTCCAGCTGGGTTGGCTTGTCGGTGTTCGCACGCTATAAATGTCCAATAATTATCAACAGACCTAGCGTTTATATAGTGCCTTTGATCAATAGATCTCAACACACTTTACAATGGCGGTCAATAGCATGGTCCCTGTTTAATAGATGGGGAAACTGAGGCAAAGCAGTGGGGGAGAGAAGCGACTGCCCACGGTCACCCAGGAAGCCAGGGGAAGAACTGGGGCTAAAACCCAGGTCTCTTGAATCCCACGTCAATGCTTTATCCACTAGGCAGCACTGCCGCCCATAACAAAACGTACTCCATACGTAGCATATAAATAATGAGCTCCGCTAATGCAAAGAGACAATTATATAAGTAATCTTGTAATTACACACCTATGCTTCGTTAAGCTGTTGCGTGACCCCTGCGATACAACCAAAATGCCGATGTACACCCGGCCCTTTTCAAACATTACTCAACGTCTTGGCTGGCTCCCTGTTAAAACCGCTTGAGTCTGTTTGCCTCTTTCGCTCCTTTGTCCTGCTGGCTGGCTCGTGTGGGCTGTGGGTGAACGTTATGTAAGCTGTGTACTGTGTTCCTAGTCCAATAAAACTCGTTTTATAACGCCAGGTAGTTTTTCTCTGTCACCTGTGCTGCAGAATTGCAGGCTCATTGATTTAAGTGGGGGGAAGACATGTCACCATGGGGGCAAATATAACCGATCGGCTTCTGCAAGGTGGTAGATTGAATCATGCATCTCCTAATGATGCTGGTAGAGTGGTCCCATGTTTTAAAAAATAGGATTCATTCACTGGATAGTTAACCTGGTTGATTAATGAAGATGTGCTATGGGATGCGAAGCCAGAGGATGTTACTGAGTCAGATAGGCTCATATTTGTGAATCACAATAGCAGACGAATGACATCTTTTTTTATACTCATTGTAAAGTTAACCTGTGGAACTCACGGCCGCAGGATACTGTTGAGGGAAACAGGTGACATTATTGGACGCTGTGCTCTTCTAGACCATTGCTGGAATAATAATAATAACCTAGTTCTTTTCATCCGTAGCTCTCAACAACTTTTACAAAGGAGGCTGGGATCAGTAGCACCATTGTCCAGATGGGGAAACTGAGTCACAGAACAGTGAAATGATTTGTCCCAGCCAGCAGAGCTAGGACTAGAATCCATGTCTGTGGAATTACATCGTACTTTTTATAAAGGAAGGCTAATGACAGATGTTCTTATTGCCAGGAGGAGTCTAACTCCTCTATTAAAAACAAATCTGGCCGACCTCCTGGCCTCACTAATGTCCGGTGGGGCTGACATGCCCAGGCTGTGTGGGGCAAATTGGGCAGGACGTAATTTTCTCCTCAACAAATATTTTTGAGAGTTTGAAATCCCCCCCACACACACACACTCAAATCGGGATGTAAAGTTGAAATCTCAAACAAATCTCTGCAAACTGAAAAAAAACAAAAAACCCCAAACCCGCTAACTTTTGTGTGTTGTTTTGGGCTGATCAAACCCGTTTAATCATTTCAAAACACTTGGACTTTTTTGTTTTTTTGGGTCTAATCTGCTTCAGTTTGGAAAGGAAAATAGGAAACCCAGGCTGGCTCCCATAGAAAATGTCAAAACGTTTAGCCGAGCTCAAAATCCCCCCCCCCCCCCCCGCAACCCTGACACTTTTATTTGAGTCAGGAAATCCATCAAACCCGACCCTGTTTTACCAATTATTTGGACCAATTGGCATTTTTCAATGGGGGGAAAAAATTTGTCGAAAAAGTCCCACCCAGCTCTGCTCCCTGGAGCCTCGGCCAGAAGCCCAAAGCCCTTGAGAGGTCAGCTTCCCACCGCACACCTGGGGGGTGCCGGGATGGGCAGAGATAGCCCCATAGGGTTCGGTGTAGGGGTGTGAGGGGCTGCACACAGCCCTATAGCTATTCACGCTTCCCCAAGGGCTGGTGGGCCGCAGAACATGAGTTAGAACCTGGGCTGGCTGAAACGTTTCCTTCTCAACATAGGGGAACACCAGGGTGCATCATGGGAAATGTAGTCCTCCCGGGGAGGCTGGACTATGGAGGAAATGGGGCCCATGAGCCACCTGAACTACAACTCCCATGAGGCACTCCTGACTCAACATATTTCTGGTTTTGATCCCCTCCTCCCCAAAATCACACTTTTCGGTGGGAAAGTGTTGATGAGACATTTCACACCCGCCCCTCCCCTTGGCAAATTTTCACCAGGGGAGTGGGGGAAAAAAGTCCATCTCTAGTTAGAGCAGCCCCGAGGCTGCTCTGAGCTACATGGGGCCCAGAGCACAGGCAGTGCAAAGAAGTCTTTAACCCAGCTTCGCCCTGCCAAAGGTTTGAAAAGCTCTGTGCGCCGTCCCAGGTGACTACAAGACCCGCGTCTGCGTTGAAAAGGCTGCTGGGACTCACTGCGGACGCTCGGGGAGCTTGTGTCGCTCCCGGACGAGCGGACAAATCTCAGCCCGGGAGTCTAGCTCGGTTGGACTCGCTGGGCAGAGCTCACGGCGGGAAGCAGGGGGGGCTGGAGCCCGGAGGCTCAGTCTCCCACGTGGCTGCCCCTGAAGGACGGGGGGGGGGACCCCCTGGGGGGCCTGGCACGGAAGGGGGATCCCCCAAGGGACGGTTTCAGAGTTGGGGGTGCAGCACCGCTCCTGTGGCCTCGCTGAGCCTGGCGGGCGTTGGGCGTTATGGGGCTTTTCCCTGCACAGCCCTTCAGGAAAACCCACCGAGCGGGACGCGAGCTGGCGAAGGGCAGGTCCCTTTATTGGGGAGCGCAGGGGGGCAGCAGCCAGGGGGGTGGGGTGGGAGGCAGGGCTCAGCGGGGAAGGAGGCAGAACTGGTAGGGCCGCGGGATGCTCCCCAGGCCGCTGGACTCGGGCGTGATGTCGATCTCCGCGGGCGCCACCAGGGCCCGGAGGGCGAAGTGCTGCAGGGTGGTGGTGAGGAAGATGAACAGCTCCATGAGGGCCAAGCTCTCGCCCAAGCAGACCCGCTTCCCTGCAAGGGAGAGAGGCCGAGGCGCTGGGGAAACGGAGCCGGCCTGGCCCAGCCGCGAGCCCAGCCACGGGGGAGTGTCCGCGCGGGGCAGCTGGCCCGGGGGGGGGTATCGTGGGGAAATGTTCGGGGGGGGGGGCAGGGCAGGGCCGGGCCAGCGGCAAGCTGCGGCGAGTCCCTGGGAGTTGCCAGGGTGATGCCGGCGTCAGTTAGTGGGGGGGGCGGACGGGGGGGGCGAGATCCCGCGTGGTGACAGGAGGCTGCTCCTCAGAGCTATGGGAAAGGTGCTGTTTTCTACTGGTGAACAGAGTCACAGGTGGAACTGGGGAGAGAACCCAGGAGTCCTGGCTCCCAGCCCCCCCCCTGCACTAACCACTAGACCCCACTCCCCTCCCAGAGCTGGGGAGAGAACCCAGGAGTCCTGGCTCCCAGCCCCCTGCTCTAACCACTAGACCCCACTCCCCTACCAGAGCTGGGGAGAGAACGCAGGAGTCCTGGCTGGGGGCCGCATTCTGCCCATAGCAATGGGAGAGGCTCCTGCTCTGCAGTGTCCTGGCGGTGCCCCCGGCCCGGCTCTGGCCCAGCGGCGCTACCTGCCGAGAAGGCCATGAAGGCGTCGTTTCTCCGGAACCGCCCGTTCTCGTCCAGGAAGTGGGAGGGGTCGAAGCAGGTGGGGTTCTTGAACTGGGTGGGGTCGGCCTGGGCCGTGCACAGCAGCGGGATGATGTTCAAGTCCTGCGGAGCCAGCAGGGGGCGCAGCCATGAGACCCAGACATCCCGATATTCCTGGGCCCATCCGATATTAGGGGCTTTGTCTCCCCTCCCCCCAACCTGGTACTTTTCACACTTGCGATCTGATCACTCTAGGCCGGGACGAGGGCTTGGAGATGGCCACGTGCCCTGTGGGGCTGCTTCCCCGCCCCAGGTCGGCTCGCTCCAGCACACGGCGCATCCTGCAGGCTGTGAAAGGGGGCGTGGCTAGTGCAAAGGGCTGTGGTCGGAGAAGGGGGCGTGGCTAGTGAAAAGGGGGTGTGGGTGAAGAAGGGGGCGTGGCTAGTGAAAAGGGCTGTGGTTGGGGAGGGGCGTGGCTAGTGAAAAGGGCTGTGGGTGAAGAAGGGGGCGTGGCTAGTGAAAAGGGCTGTGGTTGAAGAAGGGGGCATGGTGAGTGAGGGAAGGGGTGTGGTTGGAGAAGGGGGCGTGGTGAGTGAGGGAAGGGGTGTGGTTGGAGAAGGGGGCGTGGTTAGTGAAAAGGGGTGTGGTTAGTGAAAAGGGGCGTGGTTGGAGAAGGGGGCGTGGCTAGTGAAAAGGGCTGTGGTTGGGGGAGGGGCGTGGCTAGTTGAAGAAGAGGGCATGATGAGTGAGGGAAGGGGTGTGGTTGGAGAAGGGGTGTGGTTAGTGAAAGGGGGTGTGGTTGGAGAAGGGGCGTGGCTAGTGAAAGGGGGCGTGGTTGGAGAAGGGGGCATGGCTAGTGAAAAGGGGTGTGGTTGGAGAAGGGGCGTGGCTAGTGAAAGGGGGCGTGTTTGGAGAAGGGGCGTGGTTAGTGAAAAGGGGTGTGGTTGGAGAAGGGGCGTGGCTAGTGAAAAGGGGTGTGGTTGGGGAAGGGTGGGGGCTGGGGTGCCCTCCCAGTCGGTGATTTCAGCCCGTGCAGCCATCCTTCCCCAGCGTAGGTCAGAGCAGCCCCCGGGTTCCTGCGTGGGGCCCACCTACCTTGGGCAGCGTGTAACCGCGGAACTGAATGTCGCGGGTGACGGTGTGGGGCACGCCCATGGGGACGATGTCCGCGAAGCGCTGGATCTCGTGGATGACGGCGTCGGCGTAGGGCATCCGGCTCCGGTCCTCCATGCAGGGGCTGCGGTGGGGGCCGATCACCCGGTCGATCTCCTCGTGCAGCTTCTCTGGAGGGAAGGGGGCAGGGTCAGGCCGGCGCAGGGGCGGCAAACGCCATAAAGCCCCCAGGGCCAGGAGCCTCGCTGGCGTCGATCCACATCACTGCAGCCTGCGGAGACGCCAGCGGGGGACCCGGGCCTCCCCTGGACGCCAGCTCAGATCCGCCCCATTGACTCCCCCGGAGCTGGGGACACTTGACCAGCAACTCTCTTTGGGTGAGTTACGAACGTGAGCCCCTCCTGCCCCCATCTGCCCCCTCGCCACTCCCGGCATCTGGGAATTCTTCATCCCCCTGCCCCGGGGCTACCTTCTATCTCAGGGTGTCGGAGTAAGATGCGGAGCCCGTATCTCAAGGTGGAGCTGACGGTCTCCGTCCCGGCGAAGAACAGGTTCACGGTGGTTTTCGACATCGTCTCGTCGTTAAAGTGTGTGCTGGGGTTGTTCTTTTCCTGCGGAGGAAGGAAGCGAGAACGTTGTGTGTGTGTGTGTGTGTGTGTGTGTGTGACACCACCACGTACTAGGATTCTCTCTGGGGGGGGTGACCCCATTGGGGGAGATTTCCTACAGCTAGGTGAAACTTTTCAGCTTCAACTTTCATTCAGCAAACAGGCCGCACTGAAACACCCGGCCACTTTGCGTCGATTTCGCCACGTTGGGTGTTAAAAGAACATTGGCGGGGGAAAGTCGCCACGTTTCGTTCGTTTTGGTTTGAAACGACTTTGTTTCAAAATGTCCTTTAATTTTAGGAAGGAAAAAAAATGTAAAGTGTTTGAGGACGGTCGAAATGAAAATAAAAGGAAAATGTTCCCGACTTCTCGATTTGGCAAGAAGTTTCAATTATTTTCCTCCTGATTTCTTTCAAAATTGCCAACAAACAGAAAAATCTGTTTCTCGCCCAGCTCTGTGTGATGCTCGTAAGCGAAGTGGGGCTGGGTGTGGGGCCTGGAGATCTGGGTTCTGGCGTGTGATTGGCTTGGCAGGAGGAGCTCCCCGGCCTCTGCATCACAGCTGACCTGCTCAGCGGTGCTATTGACTGGATCAGTTGTAAAATCGAGGGCCCCTCCCGGCAAGCAGTAGCCTTTTCGGGGCACCAGAACTGTTTGCAAATTTAGGTTGAATCCAGCAAATAGTTTCGGCCAAAAACAAGAAGAATTTTTTTTTTCCAGAAAATGTTGAAACGGTTCATTTCAGCTATTTCAGAAGGGCTCACTTCGATTTTTCATTTCAAAATGGAGTTTTATTGAAAAAAAAGAAAAGGCAAAGACACCTGAAAATGTCCTGAAACTACATGAAAAAATAGTAATAAAAATGGTTTTGGGTTGAATGAAACATTCAGTTTGACCCGAAACAAATTTGTTTTGTTTCAGCAAGAACAATTTAAAAAAAAACCCAGTTTTGGTTTGAAACAAACCAAATTTTTTTTCTGTTTTTTTTCTTGGTTCGGGCCCTGAACTAACCATCAGTTCTGCTCTTCATCGCTTGTGCTCGTGAAAGATCAACTGGTGTTTTCTTGCAAGTATTTTGCGACCACAGTGACTTGTCAGATTCCAACTCGGGCGATTCTGTGCAGCCGGCTGCCATCCCCCGTGTGCATGGAGATTGTCTCTTTCCTCACCCCCCACCCCCCAATCCCTTTTTAAATCTACCAATTCTTTCAAATGAAGGGGAAAGGGCCAGCAAACCCCAAAGAGTTTTTAACCCCCCACCCAGCCCATCCAAAAAATAGTGTGGGAGCTTCATAACTCATGTCCCCCTGCGACTCCACTAAATTAGGAACGTAGAACTAGAAGGAACAATTAGGAACATAAGTCCCCTGCTATCAAAGTCACCCGCCTCTACTTCAAATCTAACCCACATGAAATCCTAGAATCATAGAATCTCAGGGTTGGAAGGGACCTCAGGAGGTATCTAGTCCAACCCCCTGCTCAAAGCAGGACCAATCCCCAGACAGATTTTTGCCCCTGGGGGAAAATGCGTCCTGGCACCCTCTTTTGGCGAATCCAGCGAGAGGGTAACAGCTTACTACTGCTGCCAAAGAATGGGATTGCCCCTGGCGCTCAAGCGGTGGAATTCTGGGCTTTGGGGCCGGGTTCAAGGTGTGTGACCAGCAGTCGCTAGTTTTCCGTGAGCAGCACCCTGTTTGCTATGGTTCGGGCTGTGGCCTGCTCGGGGGGCTCTCCTGCTGGCCAGGACGGGCTACCTGCTGGATTTTGATGAGGAAGCAGTCGATGAAATCCCGCGGGTTGTTGGGATCCAGGATCTCTTTATGCATCTTCAGCTGCTCGCCGACGAAAGCGGCCAGCTTCAGGTAGTTCTGGTAGATTTGCCTGTGGGGCCCGGGGACGTGTCTCATGATCTTGGGGAACGTGAACAGCAACTGGAAAGAAGCCGGAGGGAGGGGAATGAACTGTTAGTGGCTCTGTTCTCCCGGGACACAGCCAGGGACTGTGTTCCCCTCTAGGGACAGCAGCGGTGTGTAGATCTCAGACTGGCCCACGGCTTGAAGACTCGTGATCATGGCTGTTCTGGCCAAATCTTGATCAAGGGCTTCTGGGCAGAATGGGCTGGGGCCCCTGGCTGGAGAAGCAGAGTAGGGGTAGGGTGGTCGTGGGACCATGCTTTGGGGCATGAATGAGACTGGAATCCTGTATCCAGCCTGGGGGCTGCCCTGCAAACAAGACGTTGAGAAATTGGAGAGGGGTCCAGAGGAAGACGACTCGAAAACCTGCCTCGCAGCAAGAGGAAGTGCCGTGTCTGTTTAGCTTCTCCAAGAGAAGGCGACTGCAGCATGGTCCATACGTACCTCCAGGGGGAGGAGATTTCGGACAGCAGAGGGATCTCTAATCTAGCAGACAAAGGCCGAGTGAGATCTAAAGGCTGGAGGCTGAAGGCAGAGAAATTCAGACAGGAAATAAAGGGCAAACATTGAATTGTGAGGGCGATTAGCCACTGCAACACCTGAGCTGGGGATGGGCTGGTGTCTCTGTCATGGCAGCCCTGAAGGACATGGGCTAGCTCACCCATCAGACATGGGCTGGATGCAGGAATTCTCAAGTGAGGTTCTCAGGGCTGTATGGGGGTCTAGGAGAGGAGCCCCCCCCCCCCCCCCCCCCCCCCCCCCCCCCCCCCCCCCCCCCCCCCCCCNGGGCGAAGGAAAGTCAATGCTGATCATTGCCAAAGTAACACACGATGGACAACGTAATCCCGGCTCTCCATACACAACGATCGGGTCTCAATGAGCCGTGACCGCGCAAGAGAGGGACCCTGTGGAGAGTTCTCTGCAAACACCCACTCAATGTGCAGCGGCAGCTAAAAAAGCGAACCGAATGTTGGGAATCATAGAATCATAGAATCTCAGGGTTGGAAGGGACCTCAGGAGGAATCTAGTCCAACCCCCTGCTCAAAGCAGGACCTAATCCCAACTAAATCATCCCAGCCAGGGCTTTGTCAAGCCTGACCTTAAAAACCTCTAAGGAAGGAGATTCCACCACCTCCCTAGGGAACCCATTCCAGTGCTTCACCACCCTCCTAGTGACATAGTGTTTCCTGATATCCAACCTAGACCTCCCCCACTACAACTTGAGACCGTTACTCCTTGTTCTGTCATCTGGGAATCATGGAGAAAGGGATCGATAATAGGACAGAAAATATCATGTTGCCGCTATATCAATCCATGGGATGCCCACATCTGGAATACTGCGTGCAGACGTGGTCGTCCCATCTCAAAAAAGATCGATTGGAATTGGAAAAGGTTCAGAGAAGGGCAAAAGAAATGCTTAGGGGTATGGAACGGCAGCCGTATGAGGAGAGATTAATCAGACTGGGACTGTTCAGCTTGGAAAAGAGGAGACTAAGGGGGGATATGACAGAGGGCTATAAAATCATGACTGGTGTGGAGAAAGTGAATAGGGACGTGTTATTTACCCCTTCACTGAACAAGAACCTGGGGTGAAAGAATTAATAATCATCAGGTTTAAAACAAACAAAAGGAAGGACTTCTGCACCCAACGCAGACAACCTGTGGAACTCCTTGCCAGGGGATGCTGTGACGTATAACTGGGCTCAAAAAAAGAACTAGATCAGTTCCTGGAGGATAGATCCATCAACGGCTATTAGCCAAGATGGTCAGAGACACAACCCCATGCTCTGGGTGGCTCTAAACCTCTAACTGCCAGAAGCTGGGAGTGGATGCCAGGGAAAGGATCACTCGGTAACTGCCCTGTTCTGTTCATTCCCTCTGAAGCAGCTGGCACCGGCGGCTGTCAAAGACAGGATCCTGGGCTAGACGGATCATTGGTCTGACCTAGCCTGGCCATTCTTATGCACCACACATTAGACACCACTCCTTTCCGTGACCTGGGGAGAGAACCCAGGAGTCCTGACTCCCGGCTCCAACTCACTGGAAACCACTCCCCTTCCTGACCTGGGGAGAGAACCCAGGCGTCCTGACTCCCGGCCTCCCCCGCTCTAAGCACTAACGAGCGAGGTCTGTCCTAGGAAGGGGAAATGGACGGGAATCGACCGTGATCGCTGCCCCGGGGTTTCACACCCGTCTGCGGTACGATTCCAGATCCTGCAATACAGGCAGGGGGCCAGGAGACTGAGCCGTGCGTGCGTCCGTCCGTGCCTCACCGTTCCCGTGACTCCACATCTGCACTGCCGGGAAGTCTCCCCTGCCGCTGAACTCCTCGGCCTTATCGATCAGGGCTTCCTTCAGCACCTTGTACCCAGAGAGCACCACGCAGGGCCGGGAGCCCAGGTAAAAGGTGTAGATCGGGCCGTAGGTTTCGCTGAGCTGGAAGGAATAAAGGAAAGCGGCTGTTAACCCCCGGCTGCAAGGGTCAGTGCTCAGGGCGCACGGCTGGGAGTCAGGACACCTGGGTTCTTGCCTTAACTCTGCCACTTACGTGCTGTCTGACCTTCGACTAGTCATTTCCCCCTTCTGCTTCTCCTCCTACCCTTTGTCTGATCCGACTGTGAACTCGCTGGGAGCAGGGCCTGCCTCTGTGCAGTACTTGGTATAACTGGGTGACTGGGAGCCAGGACTCCTGGGTTCTCTCCTCAGCTCTGGGAGGGAAGTGGGATCTAGTGGTTAGAGCAGGGTGGCTGGGAGCCAGGACTCCTGGGTTCTGTCCCCAGCTCTGGGAGGGGAGTGTGATCTAGTGGGTGGAGCAGGGTGGGGCATTCTAGGCTCCCGGGTTCTCCTGTGATACTAATAATAATTCGAGCTGCGTGACAAAGAGAATTCCGTTATTGAGACAAATTTCCAAAGTGACAAACAGTTTTTGTTTCGCTGAACTCCATGAGAGTTCGGCCCTCAAATGCCTGTGAGGCTCTGGGCCTCGATGCCCGCCTGAGGTCGCGTCCAGCCACCCATTTCTATGACTCTATGAAAAGCCACGTTTCTGACGGAAAACTTTCCTGCCCACTCGAACCATAATAACGAGCAAACCGAGGCACGACTCACCTTCCGCAGAGACTTTATCAGCTCCTTCACCTCCACCTGCAGCATGTTCCCCAGGAACGGGATGGGGGTGGGCCCGGGCGGCAGGTTGCTCCAGGTTTTCTTCTTCCGGGTCGAGAGGAGTAACAAGCACATGATGCATATCGCCAGGAGGATGCTGAGGGTCCCACTGAAATCCATCCTGGAGCCGGCCTCTCTGCTCTGCTGCTCTTCGCGTTAGACCCTGGGTGATGCTGGTAGAGCCCTGTCTATGTAGCAAACCCCCCCCCCCCCAGGCCTTGCTGATAACGCCCCCTCTTTGCATCACAGCTCTGGGTAAATAATTGCAAACTCTGCTGGATGGCGAAATTTGGAATTTTCCCCTGGGGCCCCTTGCGCCATCCATGGTGACCAGCTGGGACAGCTCCTCAGCGGGGGCTTGAACCCACAACCTCGCTCGCAAGCCTCCGCTGACCGAGCTGAAGGAGCAAGACCCGCCGTGTCCTCTCCATGGTGGACTCGTTTGCCTCGGCTCCGGGCGAGGGAAGGACTCAGCGTGGCTGACGTGTGTGTATATGGTGGGTGTCCACGGGCTGGGGCGTTATTCACCAATAAGGAATTCCGCCACACGAGCAGTTTATTCACTACGGGAGGACCAACTACCACCAACTCCTTCGGTGCGTCACTGGCTCGCTCTGTGCCTCAGTTTCCCCACCTGTAAAATGGAGAGCATAGGCTCCCTCGTTTGTCTGTTCGGAATGAAATCTCTTTAGGTTGGAGTCTGGCTGTAGCTAAACGGCGTCTTGAACTTGGTTGGAGTCCTTAGGCGCTACTGTAATTAAAAAACAAAAACAAAAACAAGGCGCAAGGCGCGATCTGGTGAAAGAAATAACAAGATCTTTACAGACGGGGAAGTGGGACACAGAGAGATTCAAGGCTGGGGCAGAGATGACAGCCAAAGGCAGAGCTGCTGGGTCCTGAGCCAGTGTTTTAACTCCAAACCCATCATATCTCACCGCAGCTGATGCGTTTATTTGCCTGGTGTCAGGAGTTCACTGATAAACCATTTCATAGGGGGGAGGAGGGTAATTCTACTGCCAGACACCACCCCTTTCCCTTTCGTTAATGATTACACTTCCCCTTGCCCTCAAGTGGCAGGAGGGGACATGCAATTATATTTTAAAAAAATGTTAACAAGGAAAAAAGTGTTTTTTTGTCCAATTTTTCTGACCTGTGAGTGAGCTGAAAAACCTCCATTCTTTGCACAACTCTGCTTAGACCCAAAGTGGGGTTTGGTTTAGCGGGGGGACCAAAAGTTTCAGAGTAAAAGGATTTTAGAAGCACACACGGCTGTCTTCCCTAAAGCTCTCCCTTCCCCAGACGGTAACCTGAGCAGGGCCAGCTTCTTCAGATACGCCACCCGTGTGTCGCAGGCCGGGCCCCAAACTGGATTGGGCCCCACACTTGGCCCCTTTGACTTCCAGTTGACTCCCCACAAACTTCCCATTGACTTCACCAAGTTCTGCCTCAGCAACGTAACGACTGAGCAAAACCTGACTCCAGCCTTCAATATTGGGCCCATATTCAATTGTCTCCCAAACGCTGCGGGGGCTCAGGGTGGAGTTTGGGTTCCTGAGACCCCCCCATTGGTGAAGTCAATGGGAAGTCTGTGGGGAGTCAACAAGAAGTCAAAGGGGCCAAGGGGAAGTCAATGGGGCGTCAACAGGAAGTGAATGGGACATCAATGGGATATCAACAGGAAGTCAATGTAGCCAATGGAAAGTGAATAAGGAGCCAACAGGAAGTCAATGGGGCCAATGGGGAATCAACAAGAAGTGAATGGGATGTCGACAGGAAGTGAACGGGACATCAATGGGATGTCGACAGGAAGTGAATCGGGAAGCCAATGGGATGTCGACAGGAAGTGAACGGGACATCAATGGGATGTCGACAGGAAGTGAATCGGGAAGCCAATGGGATGTCGACAGGAAGTGAACGGGACATCAATGGGATGTCGACAGGAAGTGAATCGGGAAGCCAATGGGATGTCGACAGGAAGTGAACGGGACATCAATGGGATGTCGACAGGAAGTGAATCGGGAAGCCAATGGGATGTCGACAGGAAGTGAACGGGACATCAATGGGATGTCGACAGGAAGTGAATCGGGAAGCCAATGGGATGTCGACAGGAAGTGAACGGGACATCAATGGGATGTCGACAGGAAGTGAATCGGGAAGCCAATGGGATGTCGACAGGAAGTGAACGGGACATCAATGGGATGTCGACAGGAAGTGAATCGGGAAGCCAATGGGATGTCGACAGGAAGTGAACGGGACATCAATGGGATGTCGACAGGAAGTGAATCGGGAAGCCAATGGGATGTCCACCTGGAAGTCAGTGAGAACTTGGGTTGGCTACAGGCCACAATATACCCCACAATGAGACCTCAGGCTTAGCTGGGTCCTCCAGGCACTACCGTAATACATATAATAGCAATAGTGTAATGAATACGGCTCTCACTCTGGAGCAATGTTTCCCTACTGAATCGCTGGCAGAGCCGACACTGGCAGGAGACGCCTGCTCCAGCCGAGGCAGGAATACAAAGGGAGCCAGCGGGCGAAGCCGTAACCACAGCAGTCTGGGCGAGCGGCACAGCGGTTAATTATTACCTGTCCGGCCCCCGAGCAGATCGGGCAGCTCACCTGGCCGGGGCGGCCGAGCCCCATCGGGAGGTTCTGTCTGGTGTCCTCTCTCTGCTCCTGGGGGCTGCGTCTCATGCCGCCTGTTGGTTGCCTCGTGGAGAAAGGTGCTAGCGAGGAGGAAGCTCCCGCCGGGTCCCACACCGCTTCCCTGCGTCGGGAACATCCTGCAGCTGGACACCAAGGCGTTGCCCAAATCAATCCTTACAGTGAGTGACCATTACGCAGGGCCAGAGGTCACTTGAGAGGGAGCGGGGTCTAGCGGTTAGAGCTGCGGGGGGCAGGGGGGCTGGGAGTCAGGACGCCTGGGTCCTCTCCCTGGCTCTGGGAGGGGAGTGCGGTCTAGTGGTTAGAGCAGGGGGCTGGGAGTCAGGACTCCTGGGTTCTATCTCTGGCTCTGGGTGGGGAGTGGGGGTCTAGTGGTTAGAGCAGGGGCTGGGAGCCAGGACTCCTGGGTTCTCCCTGGCTCTGGGCAGGGAGTGGGGTCTAGTGGTTAGAGCAGGGGGCTGGGAGCCAGGACTCCTGGGTTCTATCTCTGGCTCGGGGTGGGGAGTGGGGGTCTAGTGGTTAGGGCGGGGGCTGGGAGCCAGGGCTCCTGGGTTCTCCCTGGCTCTGGGCAGGGAGTGGGGTCTAGTGGTTAGAGCAGGGGGCTGGGAGTCAGGACTCCTGGGTTCTATCTCTGGCTCTGGGTGGGGAGTGGGGGTCTAGTGGTTAGAGCGGGGGCTCGGAGCCAGGACTCCTGGGTTCTCCCTGGCTCTGGGCAGGGAGTGGGGTCTAGTGGTTAGAGCAGGGGGCTGGGAGCCAGGACTCCTGGGTTCTCCCTGGCTCTGGGCAGGGAGTGGGGGCTGGTGGGTCAGAGCAGGGGGGCTGGGAGCCAGGATTCCTGGGTTCTCTCCCTGGCTCTGGAAAGGGAGTGGCGTCTAGTGGTTAGAGCAGGGGCTGGGAGCCAGGACTCCTGGGTTCTATCTCTGACTCTGGGCGGGGAGTGGGGGTCTAGAGCTTAGAGCCGAGAGTCAGAACTCCTGGGTTCCTCTCCTGGCTCTGGCAGGGTGGTGGGGTTTAGTGATCATTCCAAGTCACTTTGCCTCTCTCTTCCTCAGTTTCCCCAGCTGTCAAACTGACCAAACCACCCCCTTCCCGGAGGCGCTGCGAACCCTGAGGTCTGCAGAGCACTGTAGTCCGTTGAAGGCGGGGTACCTCGCCGCCTGGGTCTGGGGAGAGCCAGTCAGCTCACAATCTCCTAACTTCCCGAGCACTCCTGACACACGTATATGGCTAGACCAGTGACTTTCAGCCGGCCGGAGCCGTTCCCCCCGATACCGCACCCGGCCTGCTTGAGAAGCAAATCGCAGTTCGAGCGACACGAGGAATAATGGGGGTTACGGGCGCTCCCCCCAGGGACAGAAGGTCACCCCGGGGTTCCCGTGGGACCCAGCGCAGCTCGTTGGCTCCCTCCCGTGGCCGGGCCTAGGCTGGACGTTTGTGATTCTTTGCAGGGGTGGCGGTTTGGCTCAAGCGGTGGAAGTTGGGGCTTTCGGACCCCGAGGTTCCCCCTTCAGCCTCCCCAGGGGTGACCTAGGTGGGGGGTGTTATCGCCTGATTGTGGACCTGACACCTCCATGGGGCATGGGAGCTCTGTGTTACCGTAATACACCTAATAGCGGTGACAATCCGGGCAAGGACCCGTCCAATTCTTGCCCCCGGGCTCCTGGAGGAAAGGAGCCGAGGCGTTTCCAGCCGGGAATGAAGGTGAAGAATGGGCTAACGCAGCACGAGGCGGACCGAACCCCTCCAATAAACGGCACGGGCCGGGCACTGGTTCGCGGCTGGCGCGGACACGCAGGGCCTGGTACTGGCCCGAGGTTTGCTTTGCCTCTGGCAGTGCCGGGACTTCCCCCCCACAGAGAGAGGCAGGCCCGGCCGCCGGGAGCTCCCAGTCTGAACAGCCAGAGGAAGGAGTCGTAGATTCCAAGGGACCCCATCTCGTCCACCCCCGGATAGCACAGGCCAGAGATCTGCCCCCCCCCAGATCGTTTAGAACAGCTGCCAGTCTCGATGTAAAGCCGCCAGGCCTGGAGAACACGCTGTGCCCGTTGGCAAAGGGTCCCCCTTGGATAATTGTTTTCCCGCTTCAAACTGTACATGTCCATGGGCGGCTTATTTCCAGTCTGAATTTGTCCAGCTTC
Source organism: Platysternon megacephalum (assembly GCA_003942145.1). NCBI lineage: Eukaryota > Metazoa > Chordata > Testudines > Platysternidae > Platysternon > Platysternon megacephalum. Next base: position 134,086 of record QXTE01000696.1, read on the forward strand.
AACTTCCAGCCTGCGGGGTGTGTCAGCCCTTCCTCGGCTCGCTCCTTGTCCGATATTTGCTCCCCGTGTCGGTACCGATGGACCGGGGAATCCTGCTCTTTGCTAGGTTTTCGAATCCTTTGCTCATTCTCGCAGCTCTTCTCTGAGCCCCTCCAACTGATCAGCGGCTTTCTCGAATTGTGGGCCCCAGAACCGGACACAGGATCCCGGCTGCGGTCGCACCGGGGCCAAACACAGAGGGGAAATCCCCTCTCTGCTCCCACTGGAGAATCCCCCGTGGATGTGTCCCAGGATCGCATGAGCCCTTTTGGTCCCAGCGTCGCGCTGGGAGCTCACGTTCTGCTGACTTTCCGCCCAGATCTTTCCCCGAGTCCCTGCTCCCCAGGAGAGAGCCCCCCAGCCGGTCCGCACGGCCCACGATCTTGGTTCCTACATGTGCACGTTTACACTGAGCCGTGTTAAAATTCAGAGTGCGCCCAGCTCCCCAGGCAATCCAGATTATTCTCCCTGTGTTCCAGAGGGGGAAATGGAGGCCCAGGTAGGGGGCGTGACTTGCCCAACGTCACAGAGTCCAGGTCTAGCCGCAGAAGCGCTCGGCTCACACCCCCACCCAGCACGCCAAGTGCTGCAGGGGGCCCCACGGCAGCTCCCCACACCCCACTTTCTCACTGTCTGTTTCAGTTCCGAGCCGTGTACGGCCCCGTGTTCGCCCTGCAGCTGGGCTCGCAGCGGGCCGTGATGCTGTGCGGCGACGTGGTGGTGAAGGAAGCCCTGGTCGACCACGGGAAGGAGTTCGGGGAAAGGGGGAACATGGCCACGGCCGCGAGGATCGGCAAAGGGTTTGGTGAGGAAAATGTTCCTTCCTGGGAGAACGTGCCCAGACTAGGCTGGTGTGATACGCAAGGGACAGATGGTCTAAAAGCTAAAGCTGGGGACCAGGACTCNAGCTCTATTTTCAGCTCTGTCATTGACTCCTTGTGTGATCTTGGACAGGTCATGCTGTGCCTCAGTTTCCCCAGTCTGTAAAACACGGGTAATGTTAGTGGCCTCTTTCCCCGGGGAGAGGCGAATCTTAGCTTTCATTTTTTAAGGCTCTGCTGATGCCCCTCACTCCCGACCCGCAGCACCCCTGCTATCCCGGCCCTACCCCCCATATACACAGCTCTGCCGGTGCCCCTCAGTCCCGACCTGCAGTGTCCCCCTGTCACGTTAT